>ML014305.1:0-34135 GCA_003615045.1 Caulochytrium protostelioides | reverse complement strand
GGCGGCGCCCGTGGCGGCGGCGGCGGCGGCGGCGGCGGCGGCGGCGGCGGCGGCGGCGGCGGCGGCGGCGGCGGTCCGTGGCGGGCGCAGTCGCCGCGGACGCCGCCGCCGCCATCGGTGGCCCTCGGGTGGCCCCCGACCGCACCGTCCGCCACCATCCACATCACACAGACGACGCGTGCCAGGATTCGAACACGAGTCTCGCCTCGCCTCGAGACGACCTCGTCTCAGTGCAGCACCCGGAGGGGCACACCCTTCAACAACGACGGCTCAGAAGGCACCCACGCTCGACCCACCACCACCAACACGATCGCATCGGTCGCACGGACCATACCGTTCGTGCGTACGGTTCAATGGATTCTAATGGAGGTCTACTCAGTGCTACTCAGTCGGGATCCGTGCCCTGGACCTCTTCAAAGACGACGAGATGCGGGAGCACGTTCAGATGGAACCCCAGCCGGTGGAAGCGGTCCAGCGGCACGCGGAGATGGTCGAACGCGATCCCGACATCGAAGGGCACCTGCGGCGCCACAATCGGGCCCTCCTCGGCGTCCGCCGCCTCCGCTGCACCCACGGGCACCACCAGCACGTCCAGCGGCGTCTCCGCCAAGCGCACGAGCTTCGGGTACCGCTGCGAGAAGTGCGTCAGCAGCACGCGCCGCGCGTGCATCGTCCGGCCCACGTCCATGGCCTCCATCAGCGTCGCGTGGCGCTTCGCCTCCGCGAGCGCCTGCAGCCGGCTGTCCATCGTCGCCTCGTGGATCAGCAGGTCCACGCGCGGCACCGTGCTCGCTGCGCCACACGCCGGCGCCGGCGCCGCCGCCGACGGCGCCGCCGCGGTCTCGTCGTCAGGAGCGTCCGCGGCGGCGCCACGCGCCGCGCGGCTAAAGACGGGCGACGGGCGGCAGTCGCCCGAGTACGCAATGCGGACGGGCACGCCGCCGTTCGTGGCGGGCACGTCGACGACCAGCGCGCACGCCTGGCCCGGGTGGTGGACGCGCACGGCCTGCAGACTCGCCAGGCCGTACGGCGTCCAGTCGGTCGGCGGCATCGCCGGCGCCGGCGGCCCGTCGTCCCGCAGCGGAGGTGCTTCGAGCGGCGACGCGCTTTCTTCGGACGCTTGCACGAGGTCCGGCAGCGGCACGAACAGCACGCGCAACGGCGTCGTGGCGGCCGCCCCGGGCGCTGTGGCGCTAGCAGTGGCGGAGGCGTTCGTCCTGAATAGCGTCAGCCGGCCGGCCAAGCATGCATCGAGCGAGGTCGCCGTCTCGAGCCAGGCATAGTAGGCGGACGGCGCCACCACCAGGATCGGCAGCGGCGGCGACGTGGTCGGCGCATGGTGCAGCAGCTGCTTCAGCACGCTGAGCAGGCCGAGGTGGTGGTCGGCATGCATGTGGGACACGATAAAGACAAACGGCTTCGCGGCGAGATCGCGCATCACTGCCGGGCCATACGAGCGGAAGAGTTGGCCGTGCGTGCCCTCGCCGCAGTCAAACAGCACGTGGCCGCGCGGCGTCGCGAGCAGCGTCGCCGAGACGTTGCGGTACTTGGAGGGCATGGCGGCGCCGGTGCCGAGCGCCGTGATCGTCATCCCGGCGACGCGCGGGTCTGGCGCGTGCGTGGCGTCCGCCTCCCACGTCTCTAGGAAGGCGTTGAGCGCCGCCAGACGGCGCTCGAACCGCGGCTCGTCCGGGATCTCGCTGAGCCCCGCCGCGGCCGCGTCGGCGTCGGCGTCCTCGGCGCGGACGGGCGGCAGCCACTGCCGCTTGGGCTCGACGACCACCGACGACAGCGGTACTTCGAGACGGACGCCGTCGAGCGCGGCAATCGCCGCCGGCACGGGCTGCTGCGCCTCGGCCGCCGTATACAGCACCGGGTAGATCGCGGGGTCGATGCGCGCCAGCGTCGTCTGCATCCGCGCCGTCGACTGGTACACGCTCGGTGTCGCCTGGACGGCTTCGTTCAGCAGAATATGCTGCGCGGACGCCGCTGAGCACTGCGCCATCCACGTCTGGTAGTCCGGATGCTGCAGCACCTCGTAGCTCGACAGGTGGTAGATGAGCGGCGGCGGCGGCGACGCCATTCCCGACGGCGACGCCGCCACACGCGGATGCATGGGCGAGCCAGGACACGACGCGGCGGCCACGAAGCTGGCCACATAGGACGCGTCGGGCACATCCACGATGAGGATGCGGGTGCCCGGCTTGCTAGCGCCCATGCAAACGGAGGGCTGCACGACGCGGCCGTCCGCCAGTGTCACGGGCTGGCCGCTCTTCAGCTGGGCAAAGAGCGGGCCAAGCGGCACGCCCGCGGCGCGGGCGGCCTTCGGATCGAATTTGCCGGGCACGGTGGGGCCCACGACTTCGTAGCAGACCGCCAGGTCTCTGGGCGCATACTGCACCGCATACGCGAGGTTCTGTCCCGCATCCGTGGCTGGAGCAGCGATAGCGTCGGCGTCAGCCACGGCGGTGGCGAGCGCCGCCGCCGACTGGAGATGGTCGGCCAGCAGGGGAGCCGTCAGCGTCGTCGTGGCGCGGAACATGTGGTCCAGGATGCCACGATCGCGGGCATACCCCGCGCGGATCGTCGGCTCGCCGGTCGGCGACGCGCCCGACGGCAACGAGGCGGTGGCCGAGGCCGGAGACGGCGATGCCGACGCCGACGCCGCGGCCTCGTGACGCGTGGTGGATGCGCAGGCCTTGCGTTTGCGGCAGACAGCGTCGTCGGCGCCCACGGGGTCGGCGCCGTCGCGGGCAATGTAGACGGGCCGGATGGCGACGCGCGGGTCGCGGTAGACGGCGGCGGTGGGCCCCCACTCGGCGGTCTCGAAGGCCATCTCGGCGCGTCCGAGGAAGCGGGCGGCGGACGCGAGCCACGTGGTGGCGCCGCGGGGCCCGAGCAGGCGAAGATGCTTGACGCCGGCATCGGCGACCGTCATGACGGAGCCCATGAGGCCGCCGACGACCTCGGGCGCGAGCCTCGTCAGGAACATGGCCTGAACCTTCGTGAGGCGGAGTTTATGCTCGTGCGCCAGCCGCTGGAAGCCCTCGGGGCAGTTGAAGAGGTAGCGGCCCTCGTCGAACTGGAGCATGAGGCACGGCCCGGCATCGCGCTGGCCGGTGCCGAGCAGCTGGACCGTATACCGCATGCTGGTGTACCGAGGCGGCGGGCGGCGACGGGGCGCAGCGACAGCAGGAACGGGCAGCGAGGGCGCGCTCGGCGGCTCGACCGGCGGCTCGACCGGTGGCTCGACGAGCGCGTCGGCGTGGGGCTCCGTGCGCGGCGCGGGGAGCGGCGGCGCCGGCAGAAACGAGAGAATCGACGCCGTCCGTCGTCGCAGGGGCGTCGAGGAGGCCGGCGGAGCGGGACACGGGCGGGGGCAACACAGCGTCCACGGACGCGTCGCAGCGATCGTGGCGGCCGAGCGGGAGACGGCGGCGCGGCGCGCGACGAGCGGGCCGATGGCCGCCAGGGTGCCGTCGACACGAAGGGCCGAGCGGGGCTTCCGCTGATCACGGATCGCGTCTCGCGTCGCGCCGTCGGAGGTGCTCGATCTTCCGTCTAGCCGCAATCGATACTGAGGATCAGCGCGGCGCGCGTGCGAACGAGCGAGCGAGGGAAGCAGCGAAGCAGCGAAGAGGCGAGCGGTGAGGCGGCGAGGCGGCGAGCGGCGAGGCGGCAAACCTCTCCGTGATGGGCCGAAAACTCCGCTCGCACACGGGAAGCGACTGCCAACCACGCGCCGCGAGCCCGACAGGAACGGCGCGCGTGCTCCAGCAGGACGCGCCGCACCGTCGCGTCGCTCGCGACCCGCATCCGCCATATCGGTTGAGGAACTCCCGCATGACCGCCATGCGCCAGGCGTCGGATGCACGAGCAGCGCGTGTATCGTGGCCGCCGCGCCGACCCCACCGCGCCCGCGCCCGCGGCCACGGCCGCGGCCTTGCCTGGTCCGGCACCGAGGGCCGTGGCGAAGCGCGAGGTGCAAGCCTGGCCGTGCCTTCCGCGCCTCCTGTGGGGCCTTTGCTGCGCCGAACAAGAACGACGTCAGCAGGGCGGCGGCCGCCGCCACGGGTCCGTGTGCCGTGGCTAGGGCATCGGCGATCGCACGCCGCCACGGCACCACGCCCCAGGGTCCGCACGAGACGCACGAATGCGCCAAACGCCAACACGTGCTCTTTCATCCCCAAAGTTCGGGGAGACAATGCGGCATCGACGCCTCCCGCTCGCAACATCGCAACCTAAGGATCCGCCTAAAAAAAACTAATAGAAAAAATTAAGTAGGGGCTCATCGAGTAGGGCCTCAGCGGTCGGCGACCGGCATGGAAGCTGGCGCTGCCGGTGAGGCGGCGGCGGCCGGGCTCGCCGCAGCCCCGGTGGTCACGTCGGTCGCGCCATCGGTCGGCGGGGTCGCCGACGCGTCGCGCGACGGCGATGGCGACGACGAGGACGTGGGCGAGGCCGGGTCAATGAGCCGGCGCTGTCCGTGGACAGCAATGACGTCGTGCAGCTGCTGCCGCGTATACGGCTTCGTCAAAAAGTCATCCATGCCGGCGTCCAGCGCGGCCTCGCGATACTTGTCGCGGGCGTTGCCGCTGACGCCGATAATGGCGATGGGCGGATGCGGCGGCAGCACGCCGTCCTGCTCTAGCTGGCGGATGGCCCGCGTCGCCTCCAGCCCCGACATGACGGGCATGTTCAGGTCCGTGAACAGCAGATCGAACGTCATCGGATGCGCTTGCAGAATCTCGAGGCACTCCTGACCGTGGTTAGCGACTTGCGTTGCGTGGCCCATCTTCTCCAGATGCTTCTGCAGCACCTTCTGGTTGACCTTGTTGTCTTCCACGATCAGAATCGACAGGCCCAGCCCATGCTTCGAGGCCTTCGGTGTGGTGGTGGCGGCGGCCGCCGCCGCCGATGACGTCGTGGTCGCCGTCGTGGTCGTCGTCGTGCCCGTCGTGCCCGTCGTACCTGTCGCCGCCGTCGTCGAGGCGGACTTGGGCGACGGATGCAGCGGCGACGCGGGAATCGGCGACAGCGGCGTCTTGCTGCGCAGTCCGCCGCTGCTACTCTCGCCGTGGCGCGCTTTGCTGTCCGCGGCCCGTGCGGGCGACAGAGCGGCGTTCGACTTCAACGCGAGCGAAATCGACAGCAGCGAGGACGAGCGCTGCATGGGTGCGTCGGCGCCGTCGCCGTCGCCGTCGCCGGCCTCGGCCTCGCGAGCCGACGCGCCCATGGCCGTGCCGTTCGCGTCGGCGGCGTCATGGCGTGTGGGCGACGTCGGATGCTTCTCGGATGCGTCCAGGCCGATGCCGCTGCGCGTGCGGCCAGGCCCGACGGCGCCGGCGACCTTGGTATCGCGCTCGTCGTCGCCGTCGGCGTCGTCGTCGCCGAACGCCGAGAATGCGCCCGGCTGAGTCGTCTTGCTGAGCGAGGGCAGCGGTGAGGCCGGATGCGCCTCGACCGCCGGGTCGCAGAGAATAAAGAAGTCGAAGGCGGTGCCGACGTCCTGGGCCGAGCGGACACGGATCGCGCCGCCCTGCAACTCGACGAGCCGGCGGCAGATGAACAGGCCCAGACCGCTCCCGCCGTATTCGGCATATGTCTTGGGGCTGTTGACTTGCGAGAAGCGTTGGAAGAGCTGCTGCTGCTGCTCGAAGGACATGCCGACGCCATTGTCTGAGACGGTGCACGATAGGCAGATTTTGTTGGGGGGGCACGGCAGCGGCACGGCCGGCTGCTCGGGCGTCATGTTGCCGGCCGTCATGGACGTCGCGGCCGTCGCCGCCGCCGTCGCCGTCGGGTGTGTAGCGGCTGGGGTGGTGGCGGCGGCCGCGGCAGACGCCGGGCCGAGCTGTGGCGGCTCCAGGAGCTCGGGCCCCGGCGAGAAGGGCAGCGTCGGTGTCGTGGCGAGATGGATGATCACGCGGGCGTCCGAGGCCTTGCGCAAAAAGCGGACGGCGTTGCTGATCAGGTTGATCAAGATCTGGGCCAGACGCAGGGGGTCGCCGTTGACCCACGACGCGCGCATCGCCGCCAGACTCGCGCGGTCGACGCGGGCCTCCAGCGAGAAGTGCTTCGCCTGGGCCTCCTTGTCGAAGATCTTGAGAATGTTCTCGAGCTCGCGCTCCGGACTGAAGTCGATGTTCTGGAACTTGAGCAGGTTCAGGTTGATCTTGGACACGTTCAGGACGTCGTCGGCGATCGCTTTCTGGTGCCGCGAGCACAGGCCGATCACCTCGGTGCTCTCTATCGAGGCTGAGATGGCCTCGCGCATCTCGTCAAAGATGCGCGCCATCGCGTGCGACGAGCCGTGGCCGGTCGACTTGCAGAACCGCTCCACGCGGCCCAAGCAGCGCCCCAGCAGAGCCAGGTCGTCCTGCATCAGCTCGGCGCTCTGCATGATGGCGCTCGTCGGGCCGCGCGTCTCGTGGCTCACCATGTCGACATAGTCCTCGAGCTGACGGCGGGCTTGTTCCGCCTCGTCGGCGCGGCGCTGGCTCTCCTCGGTGAGGAGCTGCAGCTTGCGCGCCGCGGCGCGCTGCAGCGTCACATCGCGCAGGAGCACGACCTGGACCCGCGACCGCGCCGACGACGGCGTCGACGGACTCGAGCTCGAGCTGAAGTTGGCCTCCGCCGGGATCATCCGACCGTCCTTCGAGACGACAAACACGTCCCGCAGGCCCGCCACGTGACGCGCGACGCGACTCGGGCCCTCCAGCAGGTCCCAGTGGTCGAGTGAGTGCGGGTCGGTGGGCGCATTGGCACTCTCCGACGAGCTCGAAATCGCGTTGCCGTGGCCGCCGAGGAACGCGGCCGGCAGCGGGCTGCCGAGCAGCGGTGTTGTGCGTCGTGGCGATGTAGACACGGGCGTCACGCCGCCGTGGCCACGCGGCGTCGTCGTGCCACGCCCCGGCGGCGAGTCGCGCTGCGTCCCGGCCACGGCAAGCGCCGCCGCCGTCGTGGGCGTGGCTGTTAGCTTGGACGCAACTGCAGCCGCGGGAGCGCCCGTGGCCGGCGTGGCCACTGCCGGCGACAGGGTATTGGTGGTCACGGCGACGGCGCCCACGGGCGGCGACGCGCCCTCCGTGGCACCTCTGGCGGCGGCCGCGGGACGCATCACGTCGCGGGCGGCACGGAAAGCCGAGACGAGACTCCGACGGAGATGGCTGCCGTGGCGGGGCGAGCTGAGATTGAAACCCACACGAGGTAGGCCAAACTCGGTGTCAGACGCGTCGCCGCGCGCGCCCGCCACCGTCGGGTCCAGGTTGAGGCCTGAATCCTGGTACAGCTGCTGCTGCTGCTGCTGCTGCTGCTGGGCGCTG
Organism: Caulochytrium protostelioides; assembly: GCA_003615045.1. Lineage (NCBI taxonomy): Eukaryota > Fungi > Chytridiomycota > Caulochytriomycetes > Caulochytriales > Caulochytriaceae > Caulochytrium > Caulochytrium protostelioides. The sequence goes on along the minus strand of ML014305.1, from coordinate 26,810 downwards.
CCCCACGGCAGCGGTGGTAGCGGATCCTCGCCGGAACTGCTTGGCCCAAACGGCGGCGTGTTCGAGGCTCCCGAGACCACATGGCCAGCCGTCGCCGTGGCGCCGCCGCCGCCACCTTGATTACTCCCAATACCGTGGCCGTTGCCCGGGGACAGCGGACGAGCGTGGGAGTCCTTGGAGTTGCGGACGGGGTCGGACGACTGGTGAGGGAACAGGTGCTGGTTCAGCGAGTTGGAGCCCATCGTATGACCCGAGATGGTGAAGTTCGGCGCATAGTAGCCATGGCCGAAAGGGTTAAGGCGGAAGAGCTGACGCACGTGAACGGCACCGCCCACGAGGTCCTCCTGGGTATACCCCGTGAGCTGGAGCCCCGAGCGGTTGCTGCCGGTGACATAGCCCGCGGCATTAAGCGTCAGGAGTGGGTCTGAGATGGCGTTGAGGATCGCACTAGCTTTGTTTTTCCATCCGCTGGCCGAGAGCTTGGCGCGTTGAAAGCGGAGGAAGTGCGTGTTGGCGGTCTGCTTGGAGAGCTCCGCGACACGACGGGCGCGTAGCCATTTGCTGATGAGTAAACGGCCCGTGATGGACATGATAAAGAAGATCACCAGCATCAGCACAAAGAACAGAATTGTCACGCTATGCGAGGCTTTGCCGCAGTAGCACTGTACGTAGAATTGCCGCTGGCCCATCGTCATGTACACCGGCTCTAGCGGCTGCTTGAGCATCGTCGCTGCTGACTCCCAGACAATCTGGTTATCAGGCGACTCCGCCTCGGCATCGACGACTTGGAATGTCAGCGTATCGGAATCGCCCTCGTTCAACTCTGAAAAGACAAACTCAGGCCAAATCAGTCCACTGAAGATCCCCAGGAGCGTGCCGTTGGTCACGGTCAGATTATAGCCGTACCAAGGCAAGATCGCGCGCATCATGGGTACGCCATAGAACAGGTCGAGCCCGGTCGTCGTGAGCTCGCCTGTGCGCATAAACTTGAGCGAGGCGCGTCCCACTTCGGGGATGGTGAGCGTGTCCACGCCGCGCATCAGGCTCGTATTGTTGTTCGTGTAGTAGACCGGCAGGTACATCGCCTGCGGCGGCCGCGGGACCGTGTCGATCGAGGTGACCACGGGAATCCCGCCATTGCTGGTCGTGCGGGGCAAGGCATTGGGCGCGAGCCCGCGGATCGAGAGGCCGGAGGAGGCCTCCCAGGTCGCCCGGTCGACGTTCAGCACCGTGGGCGCATACTGAACGCTGAAGTCATACGTGGCGCTGCGCTGCGCGAGCGCAGTATACCGGCGGAACGACGTGACGTCGACATCGGACGCGCTAAAGAACCACGCGTAGGTCTTGATGATCTGGTGGGGGTACTCGAGCGCGTCGCGCACGAGCTCGTATCGGTCATTGCACTGCTGTCGCTTGCTCTGGGTCCACTGGCGCTGGTCGAGGTCATGCATGAAGAGATAGATCGGGACAGAAACCGCCAAGCTGCACATAAGCAGAAACACGAGGGAGGCGTTCGCCACGAGGTGTTCGTGCTGCAACGGCCAGATGCACAGATAATACCGGCACCATTCGCGGAACGAGGTCGGCTGCGACAGCGGTTTCACAAACGCCGTCTTGGGCGGCACCCTGTTCTTCTTGGGCTTCGACCCGCGCGGCGACGCCTTGATCTTCTTGCGCAGGCTGCTGCCCACGCTGGCGACCGAGCCGCTGCCCGCGCTCGCCACGCCGACGGCGCCGTGGCTCCCGCTTAGACCCGCGCCGGCACCGCCGCCGTCAGCGCCGGCGCCGCGCCGTCCGCCGCCACGAGAGAGGGCGCGGCGACGGATTTTGCCGCCGCCGCCGCCGCGCGACGAGTCGGAGAGCCCACCGCCGCGGCGGCCACCCAGCATGCCGCCGGTTGGGCTATAGTGGCTGGCATCCGAGGGCACGTCGGCCTGCACCGGCGACACCGGCGGCGTGCCGCTGCCCGAGACTGAGCCTGAGCGGTCGCTGCGGCGGCCCGCGACCGCCGGGGGCAATCCGAGCGGCGAGGTGCCGGTGCGCGAGCGCGCCGCCATGCCACCGGCGCCGGGCCGGTCGAGAAAGGGCGGCGACGCCGCGAGGTCGCCGACGCCCCCGCCGGCGCCGGCACCGGCACCGGCACCATCTGGCGGCGGATACGACGCTGAGGCGTGCAGCGGGTGCATCTGGCTCGCGAGAATGCGCGTCGCTTCGGCGAGCGCCGCGTCCGCTTCCGCCGGCGTGGCGCGCGCCATGTACGGCAGCAGATGGGACTCGTCGAGGTCGCCGTTGGCGTCATAGGCGCCGCCGCCGCTCGGGATCGGGATGGGCGCCGCCGCCGCCGCCGCCGCGGCGTTCGCGGCCATGGCGCCGGTGCCCGTGGGCGCCGTCGGCGACAGCGCCATGGTCATGTCGCCGGCGCCGAGGGCGGCCGCGTCCGGGCCCGACCGCGGTCGCGGCTTGGGGCCGTCGGTCGGGAGGGGCGCAGCGCGCCCGGCAAAGAGGTGCATGAGCGCGCGCATCGGGCCGGAGCGGCGGGTGCGGCTGCGGCTGCGGCGGCTGCGGGTGTCGAAGCCGGCCGGGCTCATGTGGCCGGGCCCGCCGTGGGACACGGGCGACGGCAGCGACGCGAGCGCCCCGCGGGCGGCCGCGGTGACGTCCGTCTCGGCGCCGGTCGGCGGGCACGTCTCGATCACGTCGACCACGGCATGGTGCGGCGTCGCGACGCTGGTCCGCGGGTCCGATGCCGCGGCGGCGGCGGGAGCCGCGCGGATCGCCAGCGAGGCACCGGGCGGGGTCAACGTCTGCGACGACGGGCTGTGGCGCACCGGAGGCCCCGCCGCCGCGGTGGCGGACGGCGACGCGGCGAGAGCGGCGTGGCTGGCACGCGGCGACGGCTGCGGCTGTGGCTGCGGCAACGGCGGGGAGAACGTCGTGCCGGACGGCGTCGGCGCCTGCACGGGATACCGCACCGAATGGTGGGAATGGGACCGCAGCGCCGTGCTCGGCCGCGCGGGCAGGGGCGTCGTCGGCGGCGATGTCGGCGCCGTCGGCGGCAGCAGCACGCTGTGTGAGACGGCGGGCGCCGGTGACGCCGCCGCCGGCGAGGACGGCGTGGCCGGGCTCAACGGTCCCGAGGACCGCGAGGCGGCGGCCGCCTCGGCCACGGCGGCTGCCGGCGGCTCGGCTGGAGCAGCCATCGCGCGCCGAGCCGTCGCGTCGCCCACCGGGTCTCGGTCGGCCACGTCGCAATCACCGTCGTGCACGGGGGGCAGCGGGCCGCGGCGGCGCCGCAGCGATCACGGCGGCAACGGCGACGGCGGCAACGGCGACAGTGCGCCGCGTGACCGGCGAGCGGACAGATGGCGGCGCGGCGTCCGCGGGGGCTCGGCAGCTGGAGCGCAAGCGACCGCGATGAGCGCCGGCGGCGGCGGCGGCGGCGGCGGCAGCCGCGGGCGCCGGAGGGCCTGACTTTCGCGACACTGCGCCCACCGATCGGGAGACTCGTGGCGTGGCGGCGGGACGGGACGACCGTCGCGTCGAGCCTGTGGCGGCGTCGGGAAGGCGACGCGACGGCCCTGGGGCTTGGTCAGGCCACGGAGACGACGTGCGTGCGGCCGGTCGGGAGCCCGCCAGCGCACGCGGTGGTGGTCTTGCACCCCCGCGGGATGGTCCGTCCGCTCTGCAATCAGCAGCGAGAAGGGTCAGGAATGACGACGGCGATGGCGATAATAGGGATGGTCGTCGCGGCGTGCGGAGCGCAATGTCGGTGACGAGGGTGGCAACGAAGGATGAGGCGCTGTGGACCAACGTGACTGGGTAGCCAGCAACGGGTGGCGGCCGTGATAGAAAATAAACAAACGACCGAGCTGCACTGGGGGCGAAGGGGGCAAAGGAGCGATGGAGGCCAAAACAACACGTAGCAGTGATGATGCAGACCAGGCACTTTCAGCCGGAAGGCGACGCCGTCATGGTCGTGGTCGTGATGAAGCGCATCTGTCGGGGAGGCCAATAGCGAGTCGGTGAGTGCGAGTGCGAGTGCGAGTCCGAACGCGAGTGCGTGAAGATGATAACCCCGTCTCATGACCACGTTCCCGATGGGCCTGTCGTCGTTATACCCCTCATGACCCGAACTCCTGGTTTTCGCCGGGCCTCTGTCTTTCCATGGCCATGGGTCGTGGCACGTCTCGGCCTTCAGCTCCCATCGGCCCGCCCGGCGGCCCGTCGGCTCAACCCGGATGCTGAGGCCGTGGAAAGGAGGGACGACCTGGTCCCGTCGACCCGCGCGTGACGCGCCGGAACCGCCAGGGGCCGTCGAGGCGGTGAGACGGCTCCTCGTCCTGCTCGCCGTGGTCCTGCTTCAGGGCGGCCGCCTTGGCATTCCATACTCCGTGCGGCGACGGCGACCCGCCCCGGCGACCGCGACATGCGGACGCCCGGACGGAAGCGCCGCGCCGACACGGCGGCCACCGTGGTTGGCGGCTAACGACCGGCGACCAGCCGCCGCCGCCGCCGCCGCCGCCGCGGCCGCAGCGGCGGCGGCGGCGGCGGCGTGGCCATGGTCGCCATCGCCGCCATCGCCGCCGTCCGGAGTCACGGCGGCGGGCCCGCGCACGGCGCCGTCCTCTGCGTGGGTGTTGGGGGTGCGTGGACGGACCACAACATGGCGGCGTGGTCGCCTCCTGAATGCCTTACGTGACGCCTGCGCCGCGGCGCGGCGTTGCGCACGCCGCATGCGCCTGCACGCGCCGCCCTCCACCGGGTGGCCGGCCCCGCGGCCGGCCCGGCGGCCGGCCTTCCGCCCGCCAGCGCCGCCGCCATGCGGCCGTCGGCCAGACGGCAAGCACCGGCGGCGAGCGCGCGCCGGCCTGCGGGCGACGGGACCGCGGCCCGAGCCATCGCTCGCTCAGGCATGCTGCTCCCTCCCTTCCGCATGGGCCGCGTGCCGCTGAGCGGACACCGAGCAGACGCTCAGCCGACACCCCACACACACACCCCACCCACACACATCCCCCCGAGCTCCACGACGCGCAGACGTCGACGCGACACGACGCGACGCGACGCGACGCGACGGCCGCGTGCCGCAGCGACGCCGCCCGGACGCGTCGCTCGGTGGACAGCGTGGTGGACAGCGTGGTGGGCCGCGTGCACGCGCCGTCGGCCAGCAGGCGAGCGGACCGGGGCGACGGGCACGCGCTCCCGAACGGCGCGCGAGCGACGGGCGACGGGCACGTCTCAAGCCGCCGTGGCCGCGGTTCACGCGTGGCGTCGGACGCCATCGCCATCGCGGCCGCCGCGGCCCTCCATGTCCGCCATCCACGGGCCCACGGCGCCCACCCCAACGACGCATCGCCGGCGCGGGGCTGGCGCATGCGTCCTGATCCCGATGGGATGGGATGGGGGCTACTCCAGGGTGGTTGTGAAATGCCGCCTGGCCCGTCCTCCAAACAAGTGGCCGAACGGGTCAAGGGACCGCGGGCGAGGTGCGCGTCAGGCTCGCGTGAGGGGGGGTGTCAGGATCGCGCGGACGGATCCAGGACGCCCATGCCATTGGCCAGGGCCGGGCCCACACGCGCCGGGAACAGGTATACCCGGCTACCGTTCGGTTGGGCGCCAACGTCTGCGGCCGGCGTGTGGCGGTTACCGCCGGGAGAGACGCCGCCCTCGCATGGGCCTTCCCGCGCTGTCGGGAGGCTGCGCGTGACCGCCTGATCAGAGAACGATGGCGAGACGAGTTGATGAATCAGGAGGATGGAGCCGCCGAAGGCAGGACGGAACCGCGGCCGGGTGGGGTCACGACGCGCGGCTTCTTGCCGGACACCGGGGAGCGGCTGCTGGCGACCGGCTGGCGACGCCGTGCGGCGCGTGGCCCTCGGGCTGGCGCGATGGCCCGAATGTCGGCGATGCTCGGCTGGAGGCCGCTCATGCCGGCGGCCATCGCCGGAGGCCCACGGTCTGCTGACCGGAGCATCGCCGAGAGGAGCGGCGATGCGATGCGACGCGATGCGATGCGATGCGGTGCGGTGCGAGGTGCGGCGATGCCCGGCCAGGCGAGACGATCCGATGCGCCGGGCCCGCCGCAGACCCCCCTCGTGCCGGCCGCCAGCGCGTCCGCGACCCAGGCGTGGACGACGGCGACGGGAAGCTCGATGCCACGGGCGACCATGGAGGAGCACCCGGCGAGGGGAGCATCCCCTCGCTGCGGCGCCCCTCGCGGCGCCGGCGTGTCGTCTCGGGCTTGGCCACGCGGGTCGCCTACCACGGAACGAGCGTCGCCCGCCACACGGCACAGCCTTCGGCATCGCGTCTCCTCCGCCGCTGTCCCGTCGCCGTCCGCAAGCGCTGCATTCAGACCGACCATGCGGAGGGCAGATCGCGGCCTGCGGTATGGGGTATGCGGCCTGCGGTATGGGGTATGCGGCTGGCGGCTGGCGGAAGGGACGACCCCGTGGCGCTGGGCTGCTTCGTGGGCGCGCCGCGCCACGTGGACGATGGTCCACGTGGCGCGGCGCGCCAGCATGCGCATCATGGGCCATCATGCGCAGCGAGGCGCGACGGCGAGCGACGGAGAGCCGCGATCGGAGAGCCGCGGCGGCCACGCGGCCTCCCGTCATCCCGTCGCTTTCGGGAATCCTGCGACGCGGCCGACCGTTCCACGTTCTCCAGCGGCGACCACGCGGCCCGCTGGGCAGATCGTGAACGACGGCGTCCCTGCCTGCCAAACCGGGGGCATGCTCGCCTTTCCAGACCGCTGTGAGGTCGACGGGGCGCATGGCAGGCCCGGGGCGTCGATGCTTCGCAGACCACCGTCGATCCCCGTATCATCCTCCATCATGGCCATGCGTGCACGGCATGCATGCACACATGCATGCATGCATGCGTGCACAGCATGCACGCATGCGCGTCGGCAGCGTGCATACCTGGGTGCAGGGGTGCCAGGCTCCCCCGGCTAGACCACGAAAAAAGTGTTTCCTCCAACGAGTGGCGTCGTGGACGCCCATCAGACCGGTTCCGGTCCGTTCCGGTCCGGTTCCAGGAATGGCAACGCCATACTGCGTCGCGCTGCGCCACCTTCCTGGGGCCGCGCGCCGGGACCCAACGCCATTTCGGTTTGGCGGTAAACGACTTGAGGCGCAGGACCCGCGGAGGCACTCGCGGTCGGATCGGCGTCGCCGTCTGAGATAAGCGCTTGGGTCTCGGCGCTCCGAACCAGAGATCCGCCTGGATACGCATCATACCCGCCACAAAGTGGGAGCAAAAAACGGCGGCGCGGCGGCCAGGGCGACCATGGAGCTCCGAAGGCCTGCCAGGACTGAGACGATCGGCAGCACCTTCGCTTTGCCCACGGTTGGAGCACCCGGGCTCGTCGCACGGGTCGATCCAGGATCGGCCACATGGAGCGGTCGCCGCCGAGCAGGCAGGCCGCATGGAACGCCGGGCATGGAACACCGGACATAGCCCGCCGAGCGTCGCACGATGGGCATGAAACGCTGCAGTGAGTCAGGAAACCCAGCCTACGGGACGACAGGCGCCGCGTCTGGGTCTCTCCTCTCGCCCCGGCTCCATCGTTTCGGAGTCCCCCACTCGCAAGCGCACGGATCGACCGACCGCCGCGACGCTCAGGGGAACCGGTCGTTTGCCGCGTTGAACGCCGATGCCATCGAATTCCCTCATCCAACGCTGTCGCTGATCCTCGCTCGGTGTCAGACGCTACCGACGCATCCGCCGCCATCGCCCTCCGCCGTCACGGCCCTGGTCGGCAGGACGACCCGACATCATGAGCCTGTCGCGGCACGCGGCACCCCTCTAACCCCCCATCACGGCCTTCCGTGGCTCCGTGACACGGCGACCGGGCGGGGCCAGCGGCCGCCTCGGCCATGCCCCGACCCCGTGACCGGTATCGCCACTTCCCGAGCACCTCACCCAGTATGCCGAGGATGCCGTCGGCCGCATCCACCTTCGGACGCCAGCCCCCGCCGCCGTCGCGACCACCATCACCACCACCCACCGTCGGACGGCCGGCGCGGGCGCTCGTGGCCGCCTGCTGGCCACGATGCCGGCCACGCCGCCGCCCGCCACCGCCGCCGCTCTTACGGTCGATACGCCGCTTGGCATTCGTGGCGCTGCTGGCAATGATGCTGCTGGGCGCGCCGTCCATCCCGGGGGCGATGGCCGCGTCCGGCACGGCGCCAGCGATCCTGCGGCGCTTCCGTCGCGGCGCTAGCTCGAGCCACCAGATCACGGGCGCCAATAACGTGGTGTACACGTTCCACGCGAAACGTCTCTGCAATATGCCGACCGGCAAGCAATGGAACGTGAAGGAGTTGAAGACCGTGTTCGAGACGGAACTCGCCGTGTGCGCGAGGGACACGGCCAACTACCTCGAGCTCGGCACGGACGCCACGGCCGCCGCGAAGCGCGGTACCGACAACAAGTTCAACAAGAAAAAGCTCGAAGAGTTCGTGGACATGGTGGGGATCCTGGCGCTGGCCGACGTGCAGCCTCCGCCGAAGACCCCCCAGAGCGGCGTCTGGGCGCAGCTCATGGAGCAGATCAACAGCTTCGTCTGGGGCATTGACTGGGACGATCAAGGCTCGAAGATCAAGAAGGAGCGCTGGCCGAACTTCCAGGCCAATCTCAACGCGCTTCTCGGGGACTACGAGCGGCCGAGCCAGCCGGCCGAGCCCCCGTTTCTCAAAAAGCTGGGCGCGGACCAAACCAGCTTGGTGGCCGCGTGGCCTTTCAAGCTCAAGCCAGAACTGGACTACCTCGCGTACTGGCAGAACAGCAAGGCGGGGCCCTGGAGCCCGCCCCGGCTGTGCCCTGAATTTCTCGTCAAGTCGAACTGGCGAGAAGTGAGCTCCGCGCGCGGCGCCGCCATGATCTTCAATAGGAGCGGCCACGTCTGGTGCAAGCCCGAACATCTCCGACTCCCCCCGGAGACGGCGACCGAGGAGACCGTCCAGTTCGCCGAGCGGGTCGCCTCGGTCTTTGGTCCGACGGACGTCGGCGAGCTGGCAGACCATTTCAGGGCCCTGCGCGCTGCCATCCAGCAGCGCGAAGGCGCCGCCGCGTTCCACGACGTCGAGAGCACAGCCGCTGGCGGCCCGGGCGAAGAGATCGCCGATCCCGTCGTGCAAGCCAAGATCAAACGCGCCATCCAGGGCCAGGATCCCCTCAAGCCCGGCGGCCAGCTCGACCCGGCCGTCCGAGCCGTGCCGGCCGTGGCGCCGCCAGCGGCCCCACCGCTGCTGCAGCCGCCGCCGCCGCCGCCGCCACCACCGCCGGTGACTCCCGCGGCCGCGGCACCTCCGGCGCCGCCACTGCCCGCGGGTCCGCCGCCGTCTGCCGCCGTTCCCGCCGTCGCGGCCGCCGGCGGCGCCGCGGTGGGTCTCGCGACGGGCGCAGGCACCGTCGCCGCCGTCGCTGCGGCCGCCGCGGCACCGCCCGTCGCGCCGCCCGGCCTCGGCGGCGTCGGAGACCCCGACCCGGCCAGGGCCCTCCCCGCGGCAGATCCTGCGCTGGTCGCCGACGAGGCCGCCGTGGATACCGCGGCCGTCGAGACCGCACCCGTCGAGACCGCACCCGTCGAGTCCGCGGCCGTCGATGCCGCGGCCGTCAGCGCCTTTGCCGGCCCGCCCGTGCCCCTCGGCGGCATGGACGTCCCTGAGGCTGCGGCGCCCGTGGCCGCCGAAGCCGCGGGGGTCTCGCAGCCCATCGGAACTGCCGCGGCGCCCGCCGCGGGTCTGGTGGCGCCCCCAGCAGCGCCAGCCGAGGACGCCGGAGTGCCCGTCCAGGCAGCCGCAGCGCCTGCCGCCATGGCCGCTGAACCTACGGATCCGCCGGCTCCTGCTGCTCCTGCGGCTTCGGCTGCTGTTCCTGCTGCTCCGGCGCCGGCCCCTGTGGTGCAGGCAGTGGGTCTTGGTCAGAGTGCGCCCCCTGAACAGGCGGCAGGCGCACCCGCTCCTGCGACGGCTCCTGCCGCTCCTGCGACGGAAGCTTTGCTTCCTGTAGCTCCACGGGCGCCTCCCGCGGACCCGGCCATGATGCCGACGGCCGAGCTAGCCGCGTTGGCGCCCCTCGAGCCGGCGGCGGCGGCCGTCGCGACGCACCCCTCCAAGGCATTTAGCGCGCGCCAGCTCGTGGTTCCCGCCGTCGCGGCCGCCGGCGTCGCCGGCGTCGTGGGGGCCGTGATCGGCGGCCATCTGGCTTCCAAAAGGGCCCCCGCGGCCCCATTGCCAGAGGCCCCCGCGGCCTACCTTCCGGCCGCCATGCCGGACGGCCCCGGCACTTGGCCCCAAGACCCGCCGCCACCGTATGTTGCGGACCCTCGGGTCGATCCGGCGCGTCGCGGCGTCGCGGAGGCGCCAGCGGGGTCAGCCCGCGAGATGCCGCTGGCTGCGCCGCCCGTGGCCGAGTGGACCTCGGCGCCAATGGCCGCCGCTCTGGTGCCGGGCGTTCCGGCGCCGCCGGCTGCTCAGCATCATCCTGCCCAAGGAGCCACACTGCCAGACGCGCGGCGCGGAGCCACCCCGCTCTTCCCAATGGGGAATGCGGCGACTGCGACGCCGTCGGCGGTCTCGCCGAGCAATGGCGCGCCATCCGCGGCTCCTGCGGCCGCCGCCGCCGCCGTTTCCGCCGCGCCGGGGACGACGGTGCTTGTCGCCGACGCGTCCTCGGGGCTAGCCGCGTCCCCGCCGGTCGCCCCTCGGAGCGCCGGTCCCGCTGCGGCGGACACGGCGCCGGCGCTCGTGGCCGATCCGTTCGCGGCATCCCGCGCGGTGCCGGACGCCGGGCGCAGTCTGGCCGCGTCCGACACGCCGCTGCCGCCGGGATTCGCTGCGTCCTGGCTCGCCGCGCCACCGACGGCGGCCCCAGACCCGTGGCCGGAAGCCGGCGACGCCTCGGCCAGCGACGCCTCGGCCCCGGACCTGTCGGACGTCGCGGATGCCCGGGCGGAGCCTTCGCAGCGAGGGACTCGGGCGGCGTCGCATGCGTCCCGCAGCGCGACTTCGGCTGATGGAGACCGCCCTCCGGAGGCGAGGCAGCCCCGCGGTCAGCGACCCGCCCACGGCGCAGGGCGCGACCGCGATCGATTCGATCTGTCTGACGCTGACGCCGACAGTGCGGACGTGCCCAAAGGCCGGTGGCATGGCGCCGTCGACCACGAGCCCCACGCTCGCTCGGGTGCGCGAGCGGCCATGTCGGCGTCTCCTGTGGCACCCGAGGCTCCTCCGCATCGCTGGGAGAGCCCGTCGCCCGAGGACTGGCCCGATGGCTATCACCACCGCCCGCTGCCCCCGCGGCCGCGACCGCGACTGCATTCACGGCCCGCCGCGGCCACGCACAGGGACCCTCGCCGTTCGGGCACCGGCACCGACGCCGACGTCTCCGACGCCCGGTCCTCCGATGCGGCGGATGGGACGCGGTCCCACTCGCGCGCAACGACGCGTGCAGCGTCCGCGGCGCCGCATCACCCCCTCCGGTGGGCGTCATGGCCTCCGCGCGACCGGACCCCCGGTGACCCGGCACGGCACGGCGCCATGCCGGGGTCGTGGCCGCGCGACGCTCTCACGCCCGCGGAGGACCCGTGGCAGCCCGACGAACGCGCCGTGCCGCACGGGCCGTCGCGAGACGCTCCTGGCCGGCCGGACGGCCGCGGGCACAGCGGCCGCGCCGCGGCGGTCCGGCCGTCTCGGGTCCCGTCGGGGCCAGCGACGACGTGCGTGGTGGCCTCCGCGGCCCGAGCGCAACTGCCTGCGTCAGCCCGCCGGCGGCAGCAGCGGACCGTCTGGCCGGGCGACGACGCGTCGTCGCCGCGCGATCCGTGGGCGGACGGCGATCCTCGCCGCGCGGCGCCGCAGCGCCACGCTGCCCTCGCCGCGGCACGCGATCTGCGGCGGACCCGCCCCACGCTGCCGCAGCGACGCCGCCGCGGGTCTCGGCGTCGGTGGTCGCGGGACCACCGGGACCGGGACCGGGACCGCCGGCGCCGGCGCCGACGCCACAGCGGGCTCGATCGCGACCGCCGCTGGACGGACTCCCCCTCCCCCCTGCCGTGGCGCGGGCATGCGCGTCCCCCCGAGTCTTGGTAGCGTTTAATCATACACGTTCGACGGTCGCTCGGCACTCGTTCGACCCCGCGGCCTGCGGTGGGCGGCGGCGGGTGGCGCCGCGCGGGACCGACGGTCGGGCGGGCCGCGGCGCGCGGCGAGGCTCGCGGCTAGGCCGCCGCCGCCGCCGGCATGGGCTTCGCCGCGACGGGACACGGGGCCGGCGCCGGCCCGCGGGCGGCATGCGGATCGGCGCCGCGATGGGCGGCCGGCTTGGACCCTGCCGCGGACCCTGACGCAGGGCCGGCGGCCGCGGCCGCGAGGCCATGCTGGGCCATGCAGCGGTCGTCGAGGAGCCGGTACCCGCCGAAGCCGACGGCGGCGCTGACGCCGGCGAGCAAGGGCACGACGAAGGGGTTGCGCCGCAGCAGCTCGGGGCGGCGGCGCTGCGCGCGGCGGGTCACGACTAGCCACGCGAGGGTGCTGGTGGCGCTGGCGACCATCAGGGCATTGCGGTGGCAGGCGCGCGCGATCGGCTCGACGCGCTCGGCCGCCGGCTCCGCCGGGGCGCCGTCGGCCGCGGCGCGACGGGCCGCCATCCTGATGACCACCGAACGGACCGAACGCACCGAACACACCGAACGCACCGAAGCAAGCGGCCGCGGGTGCCGAGAAGAAGCGACGGCTCCGACGACGCCGACGGAGGGCGCAGACGACAGCGACGGCGCGTGCGGGAGGGAGTCAGGGAGCTCGGAGTCAGGGTCCTGGGGTGCGCCGGGCGCGGCCAGGCGCCCCACGGCCGCTTGGCGGCCGCGCCGTCGCCGCGCGGGGAACTTGCGGCTCCGACGGCGCGCCGCGGCGACCGTCGCGTCATATAACGCGCGCGGCGGAGGCCGAGCCGGGGACGGCGTGGCGGCCGCGCGGCGCGGCGCAGCACGAAGGCGGCGGCGGCGGCGCATGGCGGAGCGCTGAGTGGTCAACGCTTGCGACCGCGACGCCGCGGCATCGGCGGCGGCGGCGGCGGCGGCGCTCACGGACGATGCGCCGTCATGGGCGGCCGCGTCGCCCGTGCACGCCGCGTCGCCCGCCCGATGGTCCGCCGCAGCGCCCGCCGCAGCGCCCGCCGCAGCGCCCGCCGCGTCGCATGGCGAGGCGGCCAAGCGCCGGCGACGCCCACCGTGTTCCCGCCCGCGACCGCTGCGCGTGCTGATCCGCGACCACCACCGGCGTGTCGCGGCCCCGCCTCGCGTGCGGCGCGCGAGTCGGTCGAGGTCCGCCAGGATCCGCGATCGGACCCGACGGCGGCGGCTCGACGAGGGGACGCCGCGCGCACGATCGAGGACAGCCGCCGGCGGCCACGCGAGCCGCGCGCGTCGGACGGCGTCGGCCCATGCGGCCGCATGATGGGAGACATCGCCGCGTCGCACCTGCTGAAAGGGCAAGGAACCGCCGCGACGCGGAGGATCGCCACCACCTTCCCGCGCCACGATGCGAGCACCACCACGACCACGGCTCTCTTGACCTGCCTGCCTGCCTGCCTGCCCCGGACGCTGCCGTTCCGCTCGAGCCGAGCACTGAGCGCTGAGCGCTGAGCTGCTGCTGCGCGCAGACGCCGAGAAGAAGATCTGCTGGCGTCGGCCCTCGTGCGCCGCGCTCCGACGCCTCCTTGGCACCGACGGCGGATCGCGGGTTCGCTGGGGCTGCCGAGCCCTCGTCTCGCATCCCGACGGACCACGCTCCCGTCCCACCCAGCCGCGGCGTGGATCCGGCGACCGCGCGTCCGTCGCGAGGGCCAACACCGCCGTCGTCAGGGGTCCGCCGCGCATCGCTGCGATCGTGGCCGTCGCCGGCGTGGGCCCCTCCGCCGCCGCGGACGCCGCCGCCGCCGCCGCCACAACGCGCCGCCATGGCCTCGCCGGCCGTCGCCCCGCTGCCCGGATGGAACGCCGCCACCGCCGCCGCCGCCGCCGCCGCCCGCGGCCGCCCGGCGTCCTTGTCGCCGTCGCCGGCCACCCGCACGCGCTCGACCGGCACGGCCGCCGGCCACGCCGGCCGCATCGCTCCGGTCACGCAGACGGCGGCGCGCATCATCTGCGGAGCCGTGGGACCCGGGCGCGCGCGGCGCGGCGGGACGCTGGCGAGCGCCGGCGCCGGTGCCGCGCCGCAGCCCTGGCCCACCGGCCGCGTGCGCCGCCACAGCCAGCGCCTCCCGCCCGCGCCGTTGCCGCACACTGAGATCCTGCTGATCCCTCCCGTGGCCACGACCCTGACGCCCGCGGCGACGCCCGCGGCGTCACCGGCAGCAACGCCATCGACAACGCCGTCCATCATGGCCGCGGCCGCCGTGGCGACGCCGACGGGCTCTTCGGACCCGCGCTCCGCCGCCAGGTCGAGAGCGCGGTCGCCGGCCGCGGCCCACCGACGACGGCCGGACACGGCGCTCGCCGTCGTGGCGACGGCCCGCACGCCGCCCATGCGCCATCCGGTCACCGGCGCGTGGTGTGCGGACGGCGCCGACGCGTCGTTCCGTCTGACGGGCACGGCCACGACCGGCACGACGCATGTCACGGCCACACCCGACAGCCGCTCGCTGGCCTCGCCGGCCGCGACGCCGGCGATGGCCAGTATAGAGGGGCCCGCCGCACCGCCACCGCGCACGCTCGTGGCCTCCCCATCGCCGTCGCCACCCTCGCCGTCGCCCCCCGCGTCGTCGACATCGCCGCCCTCATTATCCCAATCATCGGCATCGTCGTCGTCGTCGTCGTCGTCGTCGTCGTCAACGTCGTCTGCCTCGTCATCACAAGCGTCCTCGCCGTCCTCTCTGGAAGGGTCGTCGTCATCAAGCGGCCGCGCTCCCGCCGCCGCTCAGGCGTGCCGGGACGACGCGGCGGCGCTCCCGCCCGTCTCGCCCGCGCCGCGCCACCCGCTGACCTTGCCCCTGCCGCTGCCCCTGCGCAGCACTCCCTGCGTCGGCGTCCAGCCAGGATCGCACCGAGCCCTCCTGGCGGGACACCGCGTCTACCCGCACGTCCCCTCCCCGCTCGTGCCGCGGTCCACGCGCCGCCGGCTCCATGCCGTGCCCTACGGCCCCTCGAAGCGCCTGCTGGCGCGGCCGCTTGGCCCCCCGACGGCCGCAGCAAGCCTGCCTCCGCCGGAGGCGGCGCACGCCGCCCCCACGCCGGCCGCGAGACGCTCGCCGACCCGGCCACGCTCGCCGAACGGCCGGTGGCGCGCCGGGCACGGCGATGCCGGCACCCTCACGGCCTTGTTCGGCCCCGTCTTTGCCGCGTGCTACCACGCGGCGCCGCTATGGCCGTCCCGTGCCCACGCCGCGCCGCCGGTTGCGAGCCCGCGGGAGGCCTCGGCGTCGCCCGCGGCAGCGAGCCGCGCCGGCAGCGCCCCGCGGTCACGGCGCGGCGCGCCCGAGACGACGAGCGGCGCCCGCGATGCGGCCTCCGCCGCCGCCATCGCGGCTGCTGCTGCGACAGCGGCGTTCATGATCTACGAAGACCCGGACTGTGTCGCGGCTTCCGCGGCCGCGGCGGTCGTGGCGGCGTCTCCCGCCGCGCCGTCCGACGCGCCGTCGGACCCGTCAGTGGCCGTGTCGTCCCGGGCCACCGAGCAGGACCGCTGGTCGACCGCGATCCCGCGATCCCAGCGGAGCACGCCGGGACCGCCGGCGACGGCCGGACCGGCCGATCCGTCCGGCCCCGTGCTGCCGGACGAAGAAGATGTGGAGAATGTCGCGCCGCCGGTCGGCTTCGACAGTAAACCCGTCGCCGGCCCGTCGCCGGCCCTCGAGCTGATGACCTCAACGTCGCGCCTGACAGCGCCGTCGGGGGCGGCTGCGCCGTCAGCGACGGCCGACGGCGCAGCGTCCGTGTCGGACGCCGTTCCGGCGACGCCGTCGGCGATCACATCGACCCCCGCGCCCACGCCGGCCCTCTCGATCGCCACGACGGCGTCGGCGCGCTCGACGGCATCGGCCATGTCCACGGCCACGACCTCGGCCACGCTCGCGTCCCATCGAACCCTCCGCTCGCTGCCCAGTGCGTCGCCCGTACGGTCGGCGGCTGCGCCGTTCGCCACGCCCGAGACTCCGTCGTCCTCACTGGCTCACTTCTCTCAGCTCAGCTTGGACCTCTCGGCGTCGCAGGCGAGCGCCGGCAGACCCCGGTCGGACCGCGGCAGCCCGTCGCTTTCGCAGCGCCGAAGCAGTCCGACGCGCCGCGTGGCGACTCTTCCGGCTCAGCGGCGCGCCGCCGCGGGACCTGCCGCGAGGATGCCGGCAATGCCCTCGGCGTGGCCGGCGGCCCCCCGCGACGCGCCGCCGCTCCCGACGCTGCCGGCCCTGGGCAGCGACCCCCTGAGGGACATCAGTGATGACGACGCTGTCTCGATCGTGGGCAGTACACCGCCGGCCACCCGCTCGTCGTCGTCCTCGTCCTCCGCCACGCTGATCGCGTCGTCGACGCCAGCAGCACCGCCGCGCAAGCTGACGCTGACCGAGCGTCTGATGGCCGTTGCCCGGTCCGCGGGGGTCGGCACGCCGGCCCAAGACCCGGCGGACCCGGCCGCGGACGCTGCCGCGTCGCCGTTTGTCGCAGCGTCGGCCGCGACGTCGGCCACGGCATCGCCGTCCGCGTCGCCGCATCTCCACGCCACACGCTTGCCATCAGCACCCGCATGCGCCTCGGAGCGCGGGGTCGCCGCGACGCCCGAGACGTCGTTGTCGTCGTCGCCGTCACAGACGGACGCCGACGACGGTGTGCCGGCGACGCCGGAGGCCGCTGGCGCCGTTCCGGCGCGATCAGCCGCTCGGACGGGGAGCCGCACGCCCCGTCGGGCGGCGGGCTCGGTCACGCGCACCCCGTCCCGCTCGCCGGTGCTCTCGTCGTCGCCCCCCGGCACGCCCCCGTCCGGCCGCCCATGGACACGGGCACCCTACCCGCCCGCGACACCGCCCACGCCGCTGCCTGAGGCCATCACGCAGTCGCCGACCCCGCGCCATGCGCCCGACGTCGACCCCTTCGATGCCGGCTCCGGCGACCGCGACGGATCTTCCGCGACGCTCGCGGCGCGCTTCGCCGCCGTCAGCCTCGCGAGGCCCTTGCCGCTGCCCGGCCGCGCCGCGCTGCGTGATGCGCCGTCGCCCGGCGTGCCCGTCATCACGCTGTCGGCGCCGGCCGCCGCTGGCGCTGAGGTCGTCGTCGATCCCGCTGCTGCCACGGACGAGACGGACGCGGGCCGCGTCTGGTCGCAGCCTGCTGCGCATGGGTCGACGCGCAAACGGTCCCGCCCCGGCGCTCAGGGACGGTACGGTGGGTGGCTGGGCGCCTCCAGCGCGCACCGCACGACCCTCGATTCGATCTGGGGCACCTCGTGGGCCTGGCGGCCATCGAATGCGCCGGGCACGACGCAGGGCGGCTACGAGGCGGCGTACGGCAGCAGCAGCTACGACGAGAACAACGACGATGACGACGACGAGGGCTTGGTCCGGCTTCGGGCCAAACGGCAGCGGCCGCTGGCGGCGCGCACCGACGGCCACGAGTCCAGTGTTTGGAGTACCGCCGGGCTCCATGCCGCCCTGGCCTGTGCATCGTCGTCCTCCG
This sequence comes from Caulochytrium protostelioides, assembly GCA_003615045.1. Lineage (NCBI taxonomy): Eukaryota > Fungi > Chytridiomycota > Caulochytriomycetes > Caulochytriales > Caulochytriaceae > Caulochytrium > Caulochytrium protostelioides. The sequence goes on along the minus strand of ML014305.1, from coordinate 9,145 downwards.
CCGCATCGGCGGCGGCTTCTACGGCGTATACCTCATCGCGCGTTCCCGCCACATCGCTCGTCTCGGCATCGGGAGCGCGACGCCATATGTTTTTTTAATGAGCATACGTGCTCATCGATACAGACCCTTGCTTACCCAACGCGAACACCATCCCCTCCATGGTGTTTCTCATGGGTTCCCCACAGAGGCAGAGGCGCGTCCCACAGAGGCGGCTCGTACGTGGCGAGGCACACTTCGAGGAAGCGGTGGTGCGCGGTGAGCGCTGGGCCCTTGGAGCTCACCTGGGACAGCCGCTGTAGCGACTTCTTGAGACCGCGCTGCCAGGTCTCTAACTGCTTTGGGGCGGCTTGGATGCCGGCTGACCCAGAGTACTGCTTTCGAGTCAGCATTCAGCTGACGACGTGGCCTTTGTCCGGAGCAAGACTCTGCAAGGCCTCCACGCATGCTTGTCAGAGGAGACGTGTGACACAGACAAATGAATCATCACACGAGTGTGTTACGAGCGAAAGGAAGATGGCTGCGTCGGACCCGTTGTGACTCGAAGGGCGTGATCAACGGAACACATCCTCGACGGCGGGGTTCCATCATCGGAACGGGATCGAATCTGCTCTGCTCGGCCAGCCTCAAGCTGACGGCTGAGCCCCGGCGCCGGGGGCGGGGGTCAGTCGGACGGGCAACCCGGAGAGAGCCCTGCCTGCCACACCTTCGACCTGCCCTGCGACCACCCCATCGCGTCACATCCGTAGCTACAGACGAGAGGCAGATCCGCCATAGTGTCGGGTGAACAGTGTGAAGGTGCATCCACGCAGCACGTGGTCGAGCTTGCATTCGCTCGGTCGACGTCCGTCTTGCGAGTCTGTCGTGCCTGAACCGAGACCCCTTCCCGCGACAGCCGATCGCCATCCCGACTATCCTGTGATCCAGCGAGAACCCCGACGATCGCGGCATTCGCGACACCTGACGACAACGGTCATCACGGCCGGTGACGAGGACGGCAGTTACGACCACCGCCCCCGCCTGACGGCCGCTCGCTGACGACCGCCCCAGTAGCTGGCCCTCGGCCATTGGTGGCCATGGCTTCGTATCACGGTAACGTTTTTCGCTGGGAGACCCGCCGTCTGATGGGCTCGCCGCCGTCGCGTCCGCCAACCGGACCCGTGGCCCTGCGACGCGGCCCCTCGTGACTGACCCGTCTGACCTGCTTGTGGCCCTTTCATGTGTTGCGCATCCCTGTTCTGTAGAGGAGCATGCGACGCAGGCGCGCCGTGAGCCCGCCGCCGTGCCGGACGCCGCGACAGCTGGCGTGCCGGCGTCCGCATCCTCGTCTGCAACCATGCCCGCCCACCCGCCAACCAACCCGGACATGACGGCCTTCTTTGAGACCGCCGCCGCCGCCCCCGCCGCCGCCGCCACGCCGCCCGCGAGCGATCCCGTGCAGGCCGCGGTAGCCTTCTTCCAGTCCCTCCGAGGCGACTCGGCGCGTCCACATACGCCGGCGCAGCTACGACTGCTCGATCTGCTGAGCATGCAGCTGGCGCGGGCTCGCGCGGACGGCCAGGATCCCGATGCTGACGCCGAGGGCGCGGATGGCGACGCGAGTTTCACGCAACTGATGGGCCGACTTCTGGACTTGGAGGGCGTCGGCCTCAGCACTTATGTACCGCTCGTGGGCCTGCTCGGTCTGGCCGAAGGCCGTCCCGGCGTGCAGCCGTTTGTGGCGCCGGACGCGGGCATCCGCCGGGGCACCCAGACCCGCGAGCGCATCGATCTGAAACGCGTGCGACCGACCGACCCGCACTTCATCGCGCGGCTGCCGCGCTGGCGGCTACGTCCGGACCAGCTGGCGGCCGAACCGGCCCGTGATGGCTGTCCCATCTGCGTTGGCGCCTTTGCCTCGTCGTCCGTAGCCTCGCCAAGCGATTCGCCAGCAGCGGCAGCAGCAGCCACAACAAGTACAGCTTCACGCCGAGAAGATGAGGACGAGGACGAGGACGAGGACGCGTGCCCGACCTCGCTGCCCTGCGGCCACCTCTTTCATCGCACGTGCTTGCTGCCGTGGCTACGTGCAGCATCTACGTGTCCTGCCTGCCGCTGCCGCCTGCCGACCGACCATCCACGGACCGAGCGCTACGATGCCTTCCGGTCCCGCGTCGAGGCGCTCCGCGGCTTCATCAGCCACGTCGAGCGGGAATGGTCGTCCGAAGCGGGCGCCGAGCGCTCGCTCGGCGAAGTCCGACGCGCGACGGCTCGGCTTTGCCGGCAGCAGGATGTGCCGCAGGACTCTGCCTTGCCCGCCTCGCCCGGCTTGGCAGATCAGCAAGACGCGCGGGCCCTCCGGGAACCCGCAGCGACGGGCGGGCGGCAGTCGTATACGTACTGCGCCTCGCCCGAGGCCGCGCAGACCTCCGAGGCTGTCGCGGCCCTGCGGCGCGGCGACCCGTTGCCGGCAGACGACCCATTTGCCGGCAGCGCATGGGACGCGCTGGTGCGGCGCGCCTGGGACCAGCTCGCCACGCGCCACGTGGGACCCAGGCCTACGAACCAGGGACCCGCCGAGACCGACCCGCTGCGACATTTTTCGGCTGAACCGCATGGTCCGGTGGACGCGGAAGAAGAGGACGATGACTCGGGCATGTATGGATGAGCGGCGGTGGCTCAGACGCGCACGGAGCATGACCGCGGCAGCAGGCTCAGCGGCGCGAATCCGTGTGCGGCCGCGGTCCTGGATCCAGACCTCGATCGGCATGACGTCACCAATTGGAGTCCGGTCACGTCACGCCTCGATGCGACGGGTACATCATGCTCCGATTTGACCAGGCCGGTTTATCCCCACGACATCACCCAAACACCATCATTCATCCATGTCGACGCGGGTGGCGAGAATCAAGCCGCGGCGAACACCAACTCATTGTATTTATATACGTCGCTCTCTCCATCAATGATATTCGCCCTCGACGCCTACGGCTTCCGCCTATACAGTGCTTGAAGCCGTCTGGAGTCTCATCGTCAGCCTCCGCCATCCAAACGCACCGCGACGCCCGACCGTTCATCACGTAAGTTGATCCCGAATCTCTCCGCCCTCCTCGGACCAGAGGCGCCACGGCCAGCGGGCTGCTGGACTCCCCGTCATCGTCGCGTCCTCCCTCAGGTTTGGATCACCGCGCACACCTGGCGCCGGCCTTAACCGGGTGTCTGGACCACCTGCGTTTGGGCACACACACTCGGGTCCTGGGGACCGAGTCAACGGCCGTCGGGAGGGCGTGCGTTTGGTGGCGCCCCCGTTCGCCGCGAGGCTGGCTGGCGTGCCACCTACAGCCACGCGAACCTGCATCAATATGGCCCAAGCTGCCCAAGCCGCCTCTATTCATGCGGGTGCTCGGGAAAAAAAGGAAAGCGACTCCGCCTCGCCACGCGTGACCACGACCGCCAAGGACCGTTGTCCAAGCATCACCTCCGCCACTGCCGCTGCGCCAGTGATGACCACCGACGCGCCGCCCGAAACAAGCGAGAAAGACAAAACGAAAAAGAGCAAGCATGCACGCCTCGTCTGGCCTTCCTGCAGTGCCGCCCCGCGCCAGCTCGTGACACGGCACCATGCTCGGGTCGGCAGGCCTCAGGCGGTGGCTCACGGCGCGCCGTGCAGACCCGTCTCGACCTGACTCTTTGACCCGCGTCGCGTCGCGTAAGCGATTCGGTCGGCGCGAGACAATCGGCCCATGCCGTGGCTTGGCTTCGCCTCACGGCGCGGCGTCGTTGGATGACGCGTTCGCGCCCGTGTGCCGGTGATCGCATCGCAGGGGTGAACCTATCGCTGTCTGGTGCCAGACCCGCCGTCGGCCGACATTCCTGTCCGAGCGCGTCAGCACGGCGTCGGCATCGGCGACGGCGCTCGCTGCGCTGTTGTCTCCGTCAGCACTCGCTGCATGCCCCCGTAGGCCGCGACCCGCGTTTCACGAGACGCGGAGACGGCGGGCCCCTGAGTCACCGGCCATGGGCCAGTCCTGCCTCCGCGCACGGCAAGGCTTGGGACGGGCGCGTTACGCGTCAGCCCCCCATTGCAAAGCGATGCGATGCGATGCGATGCGGCGCGCGTTGCCGCGCCGCGCCGCGCCGCGCTTCAAGCGACCGACACGGGCGTGGAACCAGACGGCTGGCGGTCTCTGGGGGCACTCGCCTCCCAGCCGCGCTAGTAACCTTGCCCGTAGGCGGCCGATGCCCGGCAAGCCTTGTGCTGTCGATGTCTCTGCCGCGTCTGCTCTGCATGACAGGGCTCTCCTTCTTGCTCGACGCGCTCGCCTCTGGATTCGGCCACAATGCGGCGCATGGCAGATAGCCGATAGTTGGATGGTTGCGTCCTGTCGACGAGCCCGCTATCAGCGTTGTCCGCGATGGTCAAACGTTGCGCCAACCGGATCATCAGTAGGACGGCGGAGCGCTACCACTCTTTGCGCGAGATCGCGCTCCTGCTATGGCTCGGACTCAATTGAACGAGCACCACCTTCGCTCTGCATGACGAGGTCGCTTGAACATGGGCATGGACGTGGGCGCAAGCACTCGCCACCATCTCTGGTCGTTCCAGCACGCCAGGCACATGAACAGACGCCGTTGGGTCGCGGTGAACGCGCCACAATTTGGATGGCAGTCCAGGCGGCCCGATGGCTCATGCTCCACCCCAATCCCCTCGCGCACCAGCCCCCAGCCCCCACCCCCTCCCGGGCGCTGGCCCCATGGCCCGCAGTCATCGCACCAAACGATGGCGGGGCCGGGGGACGGCTCGTCTCTGCGATAGCGGGACACGGCCTGGCTCGGCACGCCGGGCCGAGGCGCGGTAGGGCGATGCTTGTGAACCAGGCGTGGCCTATCGGGGATGGGTCCGATGGGTTGGTGCGCACGGCCGCCGAGCGATGAGGGGGAGCGTGAGGAGCGAGCCGAGCGGGGCAGCCCGCTCGTGCGCTCGCACGCTCGCTTGTCCGTCCGCTCGAGCGTGCGTCCGTGCGTTCGCTCGTCCGTCGGGACAGGTAGGCCGCGGTCGCTCCACCAGGATGGAGGTGTCGGGAGCGTGATGGACATGCGGTAGCTTCGACTCACGGGAGGTTTGACTTTTGCTTTTGCTTTTTTTCTCGTCTCCATTACTCGTGTCGCAACACGCAGCTGTCACCGTGTGACCGATTATACGCGTTCGCCTTGGCTTTTCGGCGTCGGGATTCATCCGGGCTTCCCTCTATTTCGGCCATACCAACTATACCGGTTTTCACATCAGGCGTGTGCCCACCTAACCTGACGCGCACAAGCACCTCCGTTCCCGCTCACAGTGTTCGCCTTGTGCTTCATACCCCAATCTTTTTACCCAGCCCTCGATCGCTACCATTCGCCGCCATGTCTACCGCTGTCGCCGCCCCCGCCCCCGCCTCGGCGGCCCCGAAGTCTCTCACTTACAAGCAGATGGTCGTCGAGGCCTTGCTTAACGTCGTAAGTCCTCAAACGCATTCATGACCTTGCCACGGCGGTCCTAGCCAGTCCTCTCCACCGCTCGATCTCTCCACTCGGCCGCGTCTGCCCATATCTCTAGCCGGTCTTGGTCGCGCGGCGGTTGCGATCCCTGCGCGTGATCTCCGATATCCGGTCGCAATAGCCGCTTCTATTTTCAAATGAAGAGGTCCCTGTTTTGCTTGATCGTGTGAAGTGTCAGGCGCGCGAGACAGCTTCACGTCGAAGCTTGTTTCTGTTTCCGAAAAGGGGCGGAAACATGGCGTTTCGCCGCCTTACGACGCTTTGACCACATATCGATGCGCGCGTCAACCTGTGGCTGCCATGCTTGGAGCCTAGTTAAAAAAAGCCGACATGGCGTGCCGCCACTTTTTTTTCTTTTCTCTTGCTACCCAGCCCGCGCGACGTGGCTGCGGGCACAGAACGCAGCTTGAATGGTCGATACGGAGATCATACCCGATGAAAGGTCCCGACGCCTTTGTATTCGGATGATCTGTGCTGATGCGATATCGATCGTCTCTGTTGAATGTTCCGTCAGACCGACATTAACATCCTGTCGTATAGCAGGGAGCCTTGCGCCAAGCCGCGGGAGGCTACGGCAACCAGTCGCCAGCCACCAAGCCGTGAATACAAAGAAGCCCGATGGAGGCTATGTCGAAGTTTCTGCATCCGTGCCCCTACTTCTCGTGCCGAAGCAATGATCGAACGTGACCCAATTCTCACTTTTCCTCTGTTATTGTTTTTTTTCCCGCCGGATGATGGCCACGCCACACAAACACCATCGAACGGCTACAAAACGGTCATTCAAAACGACTGCCCGTCCCTGTATCGCGCTGTGCTGGCTTTGACTCGCGTACATCGAATCAACGATGCGCGTCGCCCCCTCGATGGCATATCACGGTTGCCGTGAAATTAGAAGGACCGCAAGGGCCCCTCGCGTGCGTCCATCAAGAAGTACATTCTTGCGACGTTCCCCGCGACCAACGAGAACTCGGTGGACCAGCACCTCGCCAAGACCCTGAAGGCCGGCGAGGCCGATGGCTCGTTTGTGAAGCCCGTGCCGGCGTCCCCACGGTATAAGCTGTCGGACGCTGCCAAGACTGAGGCGACGGCTAAGAAGACCGCTGTCAAGAAGGTCAGGAAGGCTGCCGAGAAGGCTCCCGCCAAGAAGACCGTCAAGGCTGCCAAGCCCAAGGCCGCTAAGGCTTCTGGCGCCGGTGCCGTCAAGAAGGCCCCTAAGAGCCCGAAGGCCGTTGCCACCGCCAAGGTTGGTGCTAAGGCCGCTAAGCCGAAGGCGGGCGCCAAGGCGACCAAGCCCAAGGCCGCCAAGCCCAAGGCCGCTAAGGCTGCTGCCGCCGGTGCTGTGACCAAGCCCAAGGCTCCGAAGAAGCCCGCAGCGAAGAAGGCCGACAAGGTCGAGAAGGCGCCTGCCAAGTAAAGAAAAAAAAGATACGGTCAGGTCAGCCGCGGCCGAATTGACCGGTTCCTCATCATCTTGCCGCGATGAAAAGCGTGCATATGTTTGGAAACTTTGCTTTTTTTCTTCACCATGGTCCCACCTCATACCCTGTCCATTGCGCCTGGCTGGGAGCGGGCACGCTATCGTCTCTCGGGACGAATGCATGACGTTCTGTCCTGTGTCTATCGCACCTGGGGATCTCGCAGCGATCTCATCTTCGTTTCGACGGGCGTGATCGGTCGTTGGCTTTCGCGAACGGCCTGGCTGGAGGAAATCCCAGCTGAGTGGTCGGGCGTTGGAATGTCTGACTGAATCAGCATGGAGGGCCGCCTAGCGCTTCGTTCTGTCGTTGCTTCGCCCGGCGAGCATGACGCGATGGTTGCTGCATTGATCCGCGTCCTTTCGCGACGATCCGTTCCGCTGGTTCCCTTTCCTTCTCTCTTTTTCCTTCTCTTTCTCGTGTCACTACCTTCTTTATCACATCCTTTCCGCCTCCGTTACTCCAACCGCGTTCGTTGGAAGAAGGACCACGGTTTCTCCCATGGCCATACAGCGCTAAGCGTGTTTGTCTACCTGTACCTCCATTGCTGCTTCACCATACGATGTTTCCGCCGGCCCCCTTTTATCTCCTTCCCGCTGCCGCTGCTAGCCCATCTAAGTTTATGCCTACACTGTACCACCAGCGGCACCGACCGATCAACAGGCCACATCACGATGGAGGATGACCGGAAAGGGAGATTGAATGTGGAAAGTTCGCTTCTATTTCCGTTGTATTGATTGGCCAGGATCGCCGGCGGCTGCTTTGTTCGTGAATCAAGGGCGAGATCTCCGTTTTAACAGCTCAGGCGTTCAAGGCATGCGCCCAGCGGTTCCGCAACACCCTGGTCGACGAGTTCCGGACGACCCATGTGCATGCCGCAACGGATCAGATCCTGACCAAAGCGAAACCGTGAGATCTGAGGGCCGTGCCGATTGCTCGTGCGACCCGGGCGGGCGCCCCTCCTGCCCAGCCGGTCAACCGGATCCGCAGGACCCGGGGGTATACGCAGACGGATGTCATCCTGAAACTCGAGCAACGCTGGCACCAGGGAACCGTGGGTCGAGGTTTACTGTGGTGTGAAGCCACCAACGGCAATTTTATGAACTGCGGTCTCAATGCTGCGTTGAACTTCCGACGCTGTCTGGCCTCACGGGTCGGACCGAAGGCGTTGTGCCGCATTCCCATAAGTCTCATTGCAACCCGTGGTCGGCAAGCTCATCCGACAATAAGCTTAATGCGTATTGCCTCTGTGGGGCCCCCTGGGGAGCGCCATGGACAGGATGGTATGCGAGTTGGGCCAGGGAGGCTGGGCCTGCACGTTCTTTAAGAGAATATGTTCGACGCTGCTTCGCATATTCGCCCGGCGATGCTGTGCAGCGTCGCGGAGCAAGGCGGGTAGCAGTCCGTGGTCGGTAAGCCCATCCGGTGCTCAACCGACTGCGGACTGCCTCCTGAAGGATTCCCCGGGGACCGTCGGGTTCGTGCTGGGTTGCCTCACCGGACCGGCAGCCATCTCTAAAACCATGTCACGGTAGCCGATGATCGATTAAACATCACATCCAGACAGACCAGTGGTTTCATTGCGATCCATCCGCAGACCTGGAGTCCACTTCTGGAGACCCTGTCCGTGCCGAGGAGGAGAGGGAAGTAGTGGGGAGGGACGCTTAAGAGAATTTTCAACGCTGGGGGGCCAGCGGTCGTTCTTCATTCGTTGTCGGCTGATTCGGCGGGCGTATGAACAGACGTGCCTCCGTCCCTGCGTGCGTGCGCCGGATGCGACCGGTTCGCTGCTTCGATACTCGGCATCCCGCGTCCCCTCCATCCCCCTCTCAGGTCGATTGAGCTGCGAGAACGCGGGTTGCTTCGTCCGCCAGGCCGCGGTATCGTGGCAGCTCGTGTGGCGTCGCCGGCAGCTCGTGTGGCGTCGCCGGCAGCTTGTGTGGCGTCTTGGTGAGGGGGATCTTTGCCGTCTGAGTGATCAGGGGCGGCGGCGCGGGTCGACTGCCCGTGGCGGCAGGGCATGGCCGATGCGCCGATACATGGGAAGCAAGTCTTGGCCTTCGAAACGCCTCCTAGGCCCAGAGTTGTCTCCGCGATGGCGCTCCCGAGCCATCAGCGTCAGCGTCTTGCTCTCTCTATAAGAGTAGGCCGGCGCGAAA
>ML014304.1:0-34308 GCA_003615045.1 Caulochytrium protostelioides | reverse complement strand
ATTGGAACGCTCATTTGCCGTCGTGACGCCTCCGTTGCGGCTGTGCCAACTTTGCGTGGCCTCATGACCACCGCAACGGTGGCGTACCGTGCAAATCTTCACGTGACCGCTGCGGCGGCGGCACAGCATGCAAATCTTCACATGACCGCTGCGGCGGCTGCACAGCATGCAAATCTTCACATGACCGCCGCTGCGGTGGCACAGCATGCAAATCTTCACATGGCCGCCGCTGCGGTGGCACAGCATGCAAATCTTGCATGTGACCGCAAAATAACGGCTCAGCACAGCTAAGCAATGACGCCGCGAGCCACAAGTGACTGCGCAAATGCTGAGCTGGCTGCCGTACGCAACACAGAAAAATTGCTCAATGGTCTAGTAGTATGATTCCTGCTTAGGGTGCAGGAGGTCCCGGGTTCAATTCCCGGTTGAGCCCTCATTTTGCTACCGTTCGAGCTCTAAGATATATATATTTATGTATGTTTAGTTACGGTCGGATATATTAACCTGACACGGGCATCATGCCCTCGGTGGTGCTTCACAGGAGTCCCCTACCGAGTCAGTAGGCATTCAGTTCAGTGTCGGATGATTTTGCCGACCACGGGCCGCAGGGGGACTTGCTGCGGGTTGCGGCATGACGCCTCCGGTCGTTCGGGTAAGGCGTCGGATGTTCAACGCGGCATTGAGGTCGCGGTTCCTAACTTGCCGTTGGTGGCTTCGTTGCCAGGGGCGGCTTCATACCAACCCTCGAACCACGGTTCCATGGCGCCGGTGTTGGCCCGGTTTCAGGACCACATGCGTCTGGGCGTACACCCGGGGTCTGCGGACCGGGGTGGCCGGCGTCGGCTTGGCCCGGGAACCGCCTGCGCGCGTCCTGCGGGGCGGGTTGACCCGCGTCGGCGCCATCGAGCGAGCGCCTGACGGGGACGTGCGGATCGGGTTCACGGCCGTCGGCGCGGTTGGTTGGGCACTCCCGCGAGCATTGTGGGGCGGGTCGACCCCCGTCGGCGCCGTCGAGCGAGCGCTCGCCCCACTCCTGCAGACCGGGTTCACGGCCGCAGGCGCGGTATGGGGAGCACATGTCCGGGACGCGCGAGCGATCGGCACCTGCGTCGGGTCCCGGGTTTTCACCTTGGTCAGGATCCCTTTCGTCTCGGCATGCACCTAGGTCGTCCGGAACTCGTCGACCGAATGGTGCGGAAACGCTGGGCGCACGCCTTGTACGCGCTAGCGGTTGGACGGCGATCTCGCCCTTGCCCCCAGGAGCAAACTTGGCCGCGCCATATGCGATCACCACCTCAGCGACGACGGGCGCCATGGCGGCCCCCTCGGCGACGGGGTTCATGAACTTCGTTGCGCACGCCCTACGTTTCGGAGGAAAGGAGCGGTCGATGAAAGTGGCCACGCTGTCGCCTGAAGCACCCAAGGGATCGACCCCCACACGCCGTCACCCAGCTTCAAGGACGGAGCTCACGCTCCTTCGAGAGGCCCTCTAACAATCTTGGTCAAAGCGACTCCTGAACAAGAGACGGGCCCATTACGACCACTCATAGGACAAAGGAACGCGTTTGAAGAACTCCACCCCGCGTCATCCGCACTTTCCCTTTCGCGGGCCGACCGCCCCGTTGTCGGGGGAACCCGACGACCGGCGACCGAGGATTATCCCACGGACCGCCGGGCAAGTGAAACCCGCGTAACCGGCGGACGAGGGGAATCCCGGGAACGGGCCGCCAAGTCACGGCATGAACCGCAGGGATCGACTTCCGGAGATCGCGACACCGACGTATAAGTATCGGCGGCCGGCGGTCGCCTGAAGCTCAGACTGTCGCCCACAGGCTCCGGACGTTTAATGGATGTCGCTCGCCAGGGGCGAGCTTCTACACCTTGTCTATCAACCTTACTCTCTACTCTCACGCTCTCAAAGCTTCCAATCTACCGACCACCATCCAGCACCAGCCAACGAGCTATACCACGGTGAAAATCTTTGTATATGAAAGCTTGCTGCTCCGATTGATCCCAGTGCTACGGAAATTTCCTGGCGCGAAATTATCCATCGCTCCCGGAATGGAAATTTCCTTGGATAAGGCTTAATTATGTCGTAGCTCGCATCAAAGCTTGTGTTATAAGATATGGGGTCCAAATCATGAATGGCGCATTTTGAACTTCCCACCACTTGCACTTGTCTAGAGCGAATGCGCTGCACGTTCGGCTTTAGCACAATCAAAGTCCCATTTGCTACGCCATTTCAATGAATTGCATGTACCAGGGTTTTGCTCAAGCCCATAGGTAAACGCACTGAAGTGGAAGTATGACCAGGCGAGTAACACAGCGATCACCGTCATCGAAGCCCACTGCATCTTCGGGGCCCACCGGAATGTGACGGCGTGGAAGACAGTGCCGAGCAACAGAACAGAAAAGTAGAACGCAGGCAGGTAGTGGTGCAGGAACAGCTGGCGCGACATCACGAAGAAAGGCAGGTAATGGAATGCCCACGCAGAGAAGAGCAGGACTGTCTGATTGGCGATGTCACGCACGGGGCCAAAGCGATGGAAAAAGAAACCGCGCTGGGTCAAGAGAATGCATGCCGCTTCGTACACCACGTAAACCACGATGCCCAGTACAGCCAACCACCACAGGATGGGGTTGCCGAGTAGGTAGATCTGACCCCGATGGGGCTCATCAGCCGCCCAGAAACTGATTCCACGGTTGAGCAGCGGCCACGCAACAGGTCGCGAGTCGAACGGGTGGCTGCTTTTGAGGTCGTTGTTGATCTTGAACATCACTTTGTGAATTTCGATGAACTTTTCCCAGAAAGAAGGCTGGCGGTACTGAACTTTCGGAGTGGTTTCATTGAATGAACTGTGGTCGTTTTGCTCAATGAGCCATGAAATCAGATCTTTGCGACCATTTTTGGCGCAGGCCACTTCCTGCTGGCCGAAGGCCCATTCGGGAAGTTTGATACTGTGACTGAACAGGGAGCAGCCCTGGTTCACGTGATGAAGATGGAAGCGCTGCGTGATCGCCTTGAGTTCGGTCTTAGGCGGTTCACCCACAATTTCCAGCCGCCAGTGGTCGTTTGAGTCGCCAGGAAAGTTGGCTGATCCATATGCAGAGACCTCTTTCATGTCCTCTGTATCGGTGACAGGGGCCCGCATATCATGCGAATGAAGACGCCTGAATGTCACGGTATGCTCAAGGCGCACAATGTCACCGTTACGAACGGGGCGGATTTCGTCGTTCAACGGCACTTCACGCGACGTCCCGTTGTTGATCTCTAGGGCGGGCTTGATGAAGAAATAGCTGTTGCTGTCAACGAAAGGGTAGCAGGTGACCTGCTGCTGCAAACTGCCTGTCTGATAGGCATGCTCATGCGAATGGAGGAAACCGCCGTTCGTGCCATGGTGGCGGATAAACAGCTTCGAGCCATACACAACTGGTTCGTAAGTGGGGCCTGAGAGGCCTGAACCGGCAATGGACGCTTGGAACTCAGGACTCATGAATGTGTTTCCCGCTCCGTTGCGCCAGAGTACGCGGAAGTGGACGGCGAAGAACAGGGCATACACCATCATCGGGACCGCGACGAGAGCAAAGGCACGGGCCATGACATGGCGTACCAACGTGCGGGGCGGGATGGAAAGGTTGCCCAGCATGGTCCAGAGCTGCCACACCGTGCTCGTGCCGATGGTGGCAATGATGAACAAGCCGACCATTTTGACGCTGACAGCCAAGCCCAAGTTTATCCCTGTCGCAATCAGCGGAAGCCACCATCGCAGCGTAAATGGTGCGATCTTCGGGCTGCGGGAAACCACCATAAACTCGGACCACGACAGCATGGCCATCGCTGTGAAGAGAATTAAGATGGAGTCAAGAAGAATCAAACGCGACTGGGTGGCAAGCGCATTGTCAAACATGATCGCGATCGCGACCAGGACAGCCGCAGCCTGAGTGAAGCCCAGGTTTCGCGATGTCATATATGCCACAGGGGACAGAAGGCATCCCATGACAGCGGGAAGCATCCGCATGGCGACATACGGCACACGAGGCGCAATGTAATCGGCACCGATTTTGCTAAAGTTGAACATGCCGTTGTAGCCTGCCAGATAGCCCGTGGCAGCAAAGAGAAGCTTACCCAGCGGGGGATGGACATCCATGAAGAATGTACCGTTGATGTACTGGCCCGCAAAGCCACCAAAGTGGACTTCATCAAACACCACGGACGATGGGTGGGACAGTCGGAACAAGCGGATCATCATCGCCACGAGAATCAGGGTGATCACGATAGGGCGGCTTATGGGGCCGCCAAGCGCCGCCAAGCGGCGCGACGAGCGGACAGCCTACGCGTGTTAAGTCAGATCAATGACACACAGAGAAGGTGAGCTTTTGGCCCGGCGACAGCCGCGAGACAAAGTTTACACCATACATGCCGACTGGGAGGCCAAACGTACCTTTTCCTTGCCGGAATCGCTGATTCCGTGCCAGTCTTCATATCCCGGATCCCCCTGCGGGTCGTCCAAAAGAGGCTGAGTTATCTCATTCCGGCTCGGACTATCACTGCCCTCGCCGCTATGCGGGGCGGCCTTGGACCGCTGCCTGAAATCGCGACCCATGTCAGCGGACGTATGAGCGCGCGGTAGGGAGGAGGAGAGGAACAAACGTCAGAAATGAAATCACCGATACGCGGTCGTAACAGCAGTGATCTGTAAGGTGGCAGCGGCAGATGGGCAATGCCGACAAGACCCGGGGCGGCTGCCTCACCACACGAACCAAAGAACGATATCCACACAATAACACAGCCATGCCAAGCGACGGGATCATGGAGGAAGAACATGTTGAATCCTTTTTAAAGATGTTATCTCGCTGCAGGCTATCCTCTTGGATGCGTCAGCATGCCGAAGACGATAGTCTGGTGCGCAGGATCGCGTCGTCGCCACACGCGACACCGAGACTTCCGTTGAGGCCGCAAGACAGCCAGATGGTGGGCGGAAAGGTGAAAAAAAAAAAAAACAAGAAAAGGAGGGGGCACGGGCACTTTTCGTGGACGTGGCTTACAATTGATTGAGAAGGTGCTTCCAGAAGGCTTCTGGCAGATCGCGTTCCATTTCGGTACGTGTCGGTGGCGCCACCAGAGCCGATCCTATCCGAGGGTGCTTCACGTCGCGCGAAAGCATCGCGAATGGGCTGGCAGGAGCGATGGTCGTAGTCGCACCCTCGTCGGGACACAACTTTTCATTCGCATGCTTGTGAGAGAGTTGGAAGCCAGCTGCAACGTACCTGCTGAGCTGCTGGGTCGCCATCCAGTGGAACAGCTGTCTCTCCGCATCACCCACAGGATCGGAAACGGTCGCGGCCCAAGTCTTGATCGCATCATAATAGGCGCGCAGCACGACGGGTGAGCTTTCAGGGCTCGCGACAAATGACGCGAGAAGATGCGGGCGCTCGGCTTGCAGCTCTCGCATCAGTTCGCGACCCACAGGCCAGCGCAGCAGCGTCTCGCCAAGGTGCTGCCAGAACGTCTCGCGGTAGTCTTGCGGCAGCGGCATGAACAGCCAGAAAAGAAGATATTTCATGAAGAGGGAATCACCGAAGGATGCCGCTTGGTAGTGATCCACTATCTCCGTAAACTCCTGGAGGGCCGCAGAATTCGCCAACTCCTCAGCCAACCTGTCGAGGTAGAGCGGCGCCGGCTGAGTGCCGGGTGCGTCCAACGGTTCGTTGCACTTAGCTAAGATGTCCATCGACGTGGCCCACACATCCGAAAGCAGGGGCTGCAGAATACTGCTATGGAAGAGATCTTCGCCCGAGGGATCTTGCAGGATAAAGGTGGAGGCGATGGACTGGAAAATGCGCGCTAGCGGAATCTGGCCGCACACCAAGTGAACATGGTGCGGTGCTTCATCCATCCACCGCGCGTGATTGCGCAGCGCATTCAGCAGCAGCCCCAGCAGATCGCGCAAATGGTTAAAGCCATTTTCAGAGAGTTTGATGTCAAGATCACCGACACGGGACGGCCGGTGATAGGGGCGGACCAGGTGCCAGATAAACATGACCGGCCACCACGTCGGCCACGGCATACGGTCCCGAGCAGGGTCCCACAGCAGATGAGTCAAGTTGGGCTGGACTTCGGGACGAAGGGTGGCGGGGCGGCGAGCGCCCAGGCCGCGAATCAGCGTTTTTGACGCCTCCATCGTCGACGACTTAAGAAGTTTGGCGTCCACATAGTCTTTCGTCGCCTGGGTGACGACAGGAAATGCCATGTCCATCACAGGGCGCGAAATCAGTACGCGATGGAGGATGAAGCGCGCGCAGTGGGAGAAGGGCGCCGTCACCAGACTCATGACGGCGAGCGCCTGGGCTTGAAGCGTCTCCGTGGGTGTCCAGTTAGGGATCGTATAGTCGAGGTATTGACAGATCGTGACGAAGAGGTCGACCACAAATCCGAGCGCGTTAATAGGGGTCCGAGCACCTGCGCGTAGCGAAGCGTGCACATCATAATGGGTTACCATGACCAGAGTGCTCACGGAAGGAAGCAGCGCGGAGCAATGCGCCGTGAAATAGTTGTGGGCATATGGCATCGAAGTTCCTTCGGCATTTCGTGTTAGCAGAGCAAAGCGCAGCATGCTCGTAATGCTCAAGGCGATGTGGCGCAGTTCATGATCCAATGCACGGATGGGGTGATAAACAAACTCGGATGCAGCCGCCGTATCACGTGTGATCGCGCCATAAACTGATTTGTCACTGGAAAGGAAAGTCGTTGCAGATACCAGTTTGTCAAGGCGCCGGAACAGCACCGGATAGACCTTGTCGAACGACAGGAATGACCAATCCATGGATGGCATCGAGTCAAATGCTGCCGTAGAGGTCAGCTCCAGCAGATGGCCGTACAAGCTGAGCAGTGGCATGTCGATCGGCTGTTCAGCGCTCGACTCAGACGATAAAAACAAAGAAATCTTGGCCAGAAGTGGCTTGGAACCGAGAGAAATGTCGTCAAGGAGCGCATCGCGAGGTTCAGCGGATGGGTCGGGTACCAGCGGCAGGAGGGTTCCAAGGATGCGGAAGACCACGCAGGCCAGGACGGACACGGCTTGGCGCTCGGCCATCCGGTTGCCTGATGCCTCGTTCATCTCATTCGGGATGAGCATCGCATCAAGCGTGGCGATGGTCGCCATCCATTCCGCGTGCAAAAGCTGTAGCAACGTCCCAATCGATTCATGTAAGAATCGGAACGATAGCAGGACTTCGATCAGCGCAAAGAACTGCGTCTGCAGTTTCAGGAGCTGAACCCTGCTAGGGTCCTCCAGCGGGGCATTGCTTGCAGGACCTGAAGCGAGTTGCTGTCGAATTCCGGCAATCAGCGCATATACCGTGTCAATCGGGAACTGGACCAACCAGCGGGCCGCGATCGAATCGCCTGCCGCGCAAACACGGATCCACACACCCACAATCGCGGCCGACAGTTGCAGACGCGTGGCCAGGAGGGAGGACGGCTGTTCCTGAGACCCCACGGGAGCCGAGGTGCTCAGCAAGCTACTCACTTCATGGCAGCCTGACCACCTCCACAGGGCAACCATCAGTGTCGTGTCGCGGATCAGGTGATCCGCGATCTGGTGACTGTGCTCCGCCAGAGCCTGCAGAATGATGACGGAATGCCAAGCCACCGCGGCGGCGTCCGAAGTAGCCAGGAGGACCTGGATGCTGGATGTGGACGCTACCTCGCGGTTCAGGAAGAAGGCAATACGGTCAACGATCTGTGTGTGCATCAGGCCGGCCAGGGCGTCCTGGGACACTACGTCAGAGATCTCAGCAAAGGTGGGTGCGGAGGCCGAGTCTTTCGCACTATTGCCATGGTCGCCGACATCGGCCGCCTGCGCCGTCGGCTTTGCGTGAGTCGGATACTCGCCCGACCACAGGGCATAATTGACGTGGTGGTCGCTCAGCTGCTGATGAATCGTCATCGATCGGATCGACCGCGTCTGGCCCGTCACATGGGGACTGGTGCGGTCCGTCAATCGCGGGTGACACGTTAGGAGGGCCCGCAAGTCATACGAAGCGACGCGCGGCGATGCCGGATAAGCATGGGTCTCGCTGATATCAAAGTAGGCTGCCAGGGTCTGCAAGGCGGCTAGGTGGGCCGGGCGACGCGCATGATCCATGGCCAGGCGGATGTGCATGAGTAGGCTCTGGTTCTGGAACTCGCTGACCAGATAGCGCTGAAGCTGCTCGTCCCCGAGGGAACTGTCACGCTGAGACGACGATGTCTGGGCACGACGCGCCTTCTGGATCAAGTTCCGGATCACTTTGCAGCTCAGGGCCACCTGGTGCGGTTCCGTCGAGCGCATCAAGAGGAGCAGCTCCGCAAGGGTGTACCCGGCATGGTCGCTCTCCTCGCCATGATGGTGCAAACCCAGGTTCACGTGTTCCATCGCCAGCGTGTCTAGGATCGGCGCTCCGTGGAGGTCAAAGCGCGGCGCCGGGGCACTTGGTTGTGTCGCGCGGCTAGAAGTTTGCGCATCCTCTAGCATCCATGCCAACTTGTCGCGTTCCAGCTTGTTTTTGGGAATCGAAGCGAGGTTCAGGGGGTCGGCGTCATCCATAGGTATCGCGCCATCCGTCCGGCTAGACGAAGGGGGCCCAGCCACCGGGAACGCCCCCTCAAGGCTCGGCGTGCACTCCTTGACAGCCGGTAGGTCGCCGTCTGACACGGCATTCTGCGCGCGGGCGCTGTTCGGAGATCGGCATGGATCGGCACTCCGCTGCAGGATGCGCTGTTCCAGTTTTTTGAGCAGCTCGGGGTCGAACCGCGCCATGATGTCTTCGTACGCCTCGTCCTTGTCCTGCTCTGACATGCCGGACAACACTTGCACATTAGTATCGTGGATGGTTTGATCCCGGCCCGCTGCGGGGACGGCAATCGCCGCCGCGGCAGGGTCGTTGGCTGTGTCAGAGCGTTCGGCGAAGGAGGCCTTCATCGGCATAAATCGTACCGTCTTCTGACGCCCAGCCGCCTCGGTCACCACCGGCTCGGCGGGCTTGATCGCGGGAAATCCGAGCTGATTCGAGCCATCCGTCCGGCGGCGCTCGGCCCAGAAGGCAGAGGCTTCAGTTGAATGGCGCTGGGCTGCCGTGCCCGACCTCTCCTGGACCTCGGCCAAGATGGAGCCGAGATGGCCGTCGGCCGACTCAATGTGTTTTGGTTTCATGAACGGGTTCTGGTCGTCGGGAACGCCCGGAACGGCGTCGCGTTTAGCATCGCCGGCGGCGTCGTCCTCGCGCCGACCGGCGGCTGCCGGTTCCGCCGCTGCCGCCGGCTTCTGCTTCTCAGCCAACCGCCGCTGCGCAAAGAGCGACAGCTTCTTTTTCGCCGAGGGTCCGGCGGGATGCTGGGCAGTGTCGGGCGTCCTGCCAGGCCGGTCGATTCCGGGCGCTTCGGGCCGCGTCGGGTCCGTCATGTCCTGGAAGTCATGGCCGCTGAACGCCGCGACGGGGCGCTGAGCCGGGCGCGCGACGGCGACGGGGCGCCCGGCTGGGGACGCGGCCGCTGCCGCCGTCGGTGCGAGCACAGGCGGGGCTTTCCGGACGACGGTCGCGGCAGGCCGCTTCTCGGACGCATGGAATGCCTGCTGCATCAGTTCTAAATCATCGTCGCCAGGCTGGGGCCGGACGATCTGGCGCGGGTCAGCCATGGCGGTGTGCGGCGAGGCGAGGCGGGAGACGTTAGACGTTAAACGGCGAGGATCGCGGCGACCCTTCCTTGTCAGCGGCCCGTCGATCGATCGGGTGCCGGCGGTTCAGCAGGGTTCCCGTATTTCAGCGGGGTTTAGGTCTTTCGGCGCTATTCAAGGACCAACCACGGCCTTGTGCGGCCCGGTGAACGTGGAGCCCCCGCCGAACCTCCGCAAGGATCCGTATGCGTTCCGAGCAGGTCGCGGTCGTCGAGAAGAAGGCCGATGCTCGGTGTGTGGATGACGTGGCAGTATCGGAGTTTGACGATGGCGCTCGTCTCGGATGGAGAGCCCGCGCATGGACGTGAACTGCATCGCCCATGACTTGGATGGCGCCACGGGAGGGAGAGCGGATCAGTGGGATGCGCGTGTCGGGAGGAGTGCTCGCGGCTCCGGCGTTCGCGGCGTGCTGTGTCAATGATGTGCATGAAGGCTTGCTTCTCTCTGGGCCCACGGGACACGGTCCAGGCCACGGGGACCTCCTGGGAGGCCCGCGGAGCACTGGAGGCGGGGTGCGCGGGCAGCACGCCTCGCTTGAGCCGGCGCTTACATTGCTGCCTGAGCCCGCCGCGCAGCACTCCGCCGCTGCATCGTCCGTCGCTGGTCGCTGGTCGCTGGTCTCTGGTCGCTGGTCTCTGGTCCTGCCTCTGGCCTTGCGCCGCTCGACCCTGATGCGCCCTGAACCCGCCGCGATAGGAGAGGACCGAGCCGCGTGAAGAGACGTCGCCCGGCGGGGAGGCGACGGGGGCGGAAAGGGGTCCACGAGGCGGGACCAATACGGGCCGCCACGGAAGCGCGGTATCGTCAGCAAGAGACGATCGGAGCGCTGCACATCGTATGGCACTGTCACCCTCGTCACGGTGGTGCTCGTCCTCTGTTCCTAGGACGGGTTGGCCAGCGCTGGTTGCGCCACGTTGACTCTCTCTCTCTCTCTCTCTCTCTCTCGCTCTCGCTCTGCCCATCACCGCGGTCGCTGTCGCATGCCCACATCGGCGTTCACGACCACCATGACCCGGTTCCGACCCTGCATCGACCTCCACCAAGGCGAGGTCAAGCAGATCGTGGGTGGGACGCTGAATACCGCTGACCCCTCGGCTGTGGCCACGAACCACGTTTCGCCGTAACGTATGCCCGCTCCCCAACCGTTGACGACGAGTTCCGATGGACATGGCCCGGATCGTCTTGTTTCATGATGACGCCAACGGCTCACTCACTCTCGGCATATGGATGGATGCGCGACTCGATGATCGATGTGCCGCTGATGGTGGCACATCAACCGGTCTTCATGGGCATGGGCGTGCGATGCTGTGGGATGCCTCGCTTCATGCGTGGGCCGTATGGTCGATCATGTCGGATATGCGGTCGATATGGCCGGTGTGGATGACCATGCAGCCATTCGGCCGACTGGTTTGCATCGTTGTATCGTCGGCACCAGCTGCACGGCGGCCATCTGATCCGACTGGGCGGCGGCAACGACGTTGCGGCCCGCGCCGCCTGTGCCGCGTGGCCCGACGCTCTCGCCATCGGCGGCGGCATCACCCTCGCCAACGCGCGCGACTGGCTGCATGACCGCACGGCGCCTCCGGGCACCGGCGTCCCGGGCGCCGAAAAAGTTATTGTGACCAGCTGGCTGTTCCCGGACCACCAGTGGGACCTGGCGCGGCTCGTAGCGCTCGCCGAAACGGTGGGCCGTGACCGGCTCGTGGTCGACCTCAGCTGCCGCCGAGCACCGCCCGCAGATCCCGCAGCCGCGCCCACGTGGCACATCGCCGTGGCCGGCTGGCAGGTCACCACGAGCGTCGCGCTCTCCGAGGCGCTGATTGCGGCCGTGGCGCCGTACTGCTCGGAGCTGCTGGTCCATGCCGCGGACGTCGAAGGGCTGTGCCGCGGCATCGACGAGGCCCTCGTGGCCCGTCTCGCCGAATGGTGCGCCAGCGAGCCGGTCCGCCGCGCGATCCCCGACAACACGGCGGACGCGCCGCTTGCCTGCACGTATGCGGGCGGCGCCCGGCACCTGGACGACGTGGCGCTCGTCCAGTCGCTCAGTGCGGGCCGCATCGACGTGACCCTCGGGTCCTGCCTCGATATCTTTGGCGGCACGGGCGTGCGCTTCGAAGACGCCGTCCAGTGGAATCAGGAACACGCCGATCCATAGAGCGAGCACGATGACAACCCAACCCACCGGTCATCGATCGTGGAGGATGATCGTGAGGGCGTGGCCAAACTCAGCCGACTCAGCTGATCTGGGGAGCTGACGACCCGCCCGCCAACCATCGAACCAGAGCATCAGCTCTCACCCTCCGGACGCAGCAGGTTCCTCTCCGCTCCCAGCGAATGTTGTGTCATGTTAATGTCAGCCCGGTACTATGAAATAAATAACGAATGGCAAGGATATCCAACCTGTCACAATCCTAGGCGAGCAAAGGATGTCGAGTAGACCGGTAACATTAGGAGAGGATGAGAAAGGAAAAAAGGGCGGAGATTCGAGCGATGCAAAAGAAAGCCACAGACTAAAGAAAAGAACGGAAGCGGGAGCGATGCAGGCATGCATCATGAAAAGCTGTGGCAGTGACAGAGGAAGCAGGACCGATCCGGCACTCACAAAGCGAGCACACGGACGTCGCTGCGAAAAGGATTGAGATGCGAAGGAGCCGTACGGCAGAAACAAACGAAAAAAAAAGACGACAAGCCAATCTACGGAGATCAAGCCTTGATCAATGTCCATGCAGGCGCGAAATGAGAACGTCAAAAAGAGAACGAAAAAGGGAGGCAGCGGAGCGGAGCCACCAGAGGCGGGGAAGGGAGCCACCCCCCGCAAAGGGTCGGGAGGCTGGGAAAGGAAGGACGAGAAACGCAGCCCGACCAGTGAAATCGGCGTTACAGACAGGGAGCAACAGCCAAGCGCAAATCAGATCAGATGGCTTCAGGTCGGAATTGGTGTCCTCAACGCCTCACAGCGGGAGCCAACGCGACACGATGTGCCATAACGCTTTACCACCACGGCGAGCCGCCGTTGTTGTTGCTGCTGCCCGTGTTAGGGTTGCTCCAAGAGCTGCCCGACGCGCTGCCATGGTTAAAGCTGCCGCCGTGAGAGCCGCCAAAAGAACCAGCGCCGGAGTGGCTGGCGCCGCCGAAGGCCGCCGACGGGTCTTTGCGAAAGTCGGTGGAACCGAAGCGGTTGCCACCGCCGCGGCCACCGCCGCGGCCACGGCCCGGACGGCCGCCAAAGCCGCGGCCGCCGCCGCGAGACTCGCTGCGCGCAGTGCTGAGGAAGCCTGGAATCTCCTGGTTGGCCTCGCTGAGGACATCGCAGAGCTCGGAGGAAATGCCGGCGTTCTGCTGCATGTTGAAGAAGGACGTGGCCTTGCCGGTGTTACCGGCGCGGCCGGTACGACCAATGCGGTGGACGTAGTCGTCGACGTCGGAGGGCAGGTCGTAGTTGACGACGTGGGTGACGTTCGGAATATCGAGACCACGGGCAGCGACGGCGGTGGCGACGAGCACGGGCGTCTGGCCCGAGCGGAAGGTGGACAGGGCCCACTCGCGCTCGCGCTGGGTGCGGTCGCCGTGGATGGCGGTGGCCGGGAAGTCGGACTGCACGAGATAGCGACAGAGCATGTCGGCCTCCTTCTTGGTCTCGACGAAGACAAGCGTCAGGTTCTTGCCGGCGAGCTGGGCGTCAGTGTGGAGGATGTCGAGGAGGGTCGAGCGCTTGTCGTGGGGCTCGACGTATTCGAAGGACTGCTTGATGTTCTCCGAGGTCGAGCCGACGCGGCCGACGGTGAGGAAGATGTAGTCGTTGAGGAAGTCACGCGCCAGCATCTGGATGTTGTGCGGGAAGGTGGCCGAAAACATGAGCGTCTGGCGCTCCGTGCTGATCGGCATGTCCTCCTGCTCCACCAAACGGCGGATCTGGGGCTCGAAGCCCATGTCGAGCATGCGGTCCGCCTCGTCGAGCACGAGGTAGCGGATGCCCGAGAGCGAGATACGGCCGCGCTCAATCATGTCGACAAGACGGCCGGGCGTCGCCACGAGCAGACCGCAGCCGCGCTCCATGTCACGGAGCTGCTCCTGCATGGGCTGGCCACCGTAGGCGACGCACGGGCGGACCCACGAGCGGTAGGCGAACTTGCGCGCTTCCTCGTAGATCTGAATCGCAAGCTCACGCGTCGGGGCCAGGATGAGGGTCTTCGGCGTGATCATGGGACGGCTGCCGTACGGCGGCATGACGGCGACAGGGCGGGACTTGGCGCCGTCCTTGAAGTTCTGGCTCAGAATGGGCAGCAGGAAAGCCGCCGTCTTGCCGGAACCGGTCTGCGCACAGGCCATCAGATCGCGGCCTTGGGTCACGATGCTGACCGACCAGCGCTGCACGGGCGTCGGCGAGTTGTAGCCCGCGAGCGCGACGTTGCTCTTGGCGAGCGGGTCGAGCGAAGACGACGTGAAGTCGGCAATCGGCTCGGGCGCATTGCTGCCCGACGCATCGACCGGGATGTTGTCGTAGTTGGAAAAGTTGATGCCCGAGTTGTGCTGATCACCGTAGAGCTGCGTCTCCTCCATGGCGTTGCGGGGCTTGATGTCGGGACGGTCGTAAAACTCATCGCTGGGGTCCTTCGCGTAGTGCGGGGCACGCTGGCCACCAGCACTGTTGAAGCGACCGCCGCCGGCGCTGGCGCCAACGCGACCGTTGGCCAGGGCCTGAGCGCGGTCATTCGTCGGGAAGGCCGCGCTGGGACGCCCCCAGCCCTGGGCATCGCCGGCCTGCGCGTGCGTCGTCACGTTGGCCGCACCGGCCGCAGGCGCAGCAGCGCCGGCCGGCTTGGCGTTGGCAGCCGCCGCCTGGCGAGCGCGGAGGCTGGGGGGGACATAGCGCTGGCGGGCCTTGGGGGCCTCAGCAGCCACGGCCGGAGCCGGGCTGCTGGGCTTGGCGTCCAGCGACACGTTGGCAAGCTTGGCCTCCAGGCCGGTCGTGCCGGCAGCAGAGTCCGTCGGGGCAGCAGTGGCAGCCATGATGGGCGTCTGATCAATAGAAACCAGATCCAATATCCAGAGTGGGGCAGTACCAGCCGGTGAGAAGGAAAAAAGGGAGTATGGAGAAACAGTGAAGGAAAGAGAAGTGATCACGTGGCCATGCGCGACACAACGAACAAGAGAAAAGCAACGCAGCGTGAGTCAAATGTTTGCGGGAAACGTCAGTAGACAAGCATTTCGGGCGACGGATGTTGACGAGGTCACACCATCGAACCCGAACTCATCAGCAGGTGAACATATGACGCACACATATGACGTTTCCGTCAAGCATACCTTTAAGGGAGTTAAAAAAAACGGGAGCTTGGGGGGGGGGGGCGGCGATTGCAAACAAAAAGCAGCAAAAACGAGGTCGGGAGGACGCTTGTTGAAAGGAGGCGGCGACGTGTTATACTAAAGCTAGACGACTAGGAGGTAGTGAAACTAGTATAAGCAAGGAGCCTGTAAGATGACACCGGATATATAGGTGGAGAACTATATACAGTGTGTCGGAAAGGGGGGTTGAGGAGCTTGAAACCAAAAAGAGGCTTGAAACGGATACGGGAGCAGTGGGAAACCTTGAACAAAGGAACCTAATCAGATGGCGAGACGTTCTCCACGACGCTCGTCTCACGGCCAACCATGATGCCATGTATACTCGACGAACGACGTCTACTCAGATGATGTCAAGACGAGCGCTTGGTCGCTGCGCACGCTTGCACTTGTCAAGGCGGCGCCCTCTCGACCCCCCGTCCCCGCAAACCCCCGTCCCCCGGTCCCCCCGCCTTGCCGCGCCGTGCTCTCGCCTGCTTCGTGCCCCCATCCTCCACCGGCATGGCCACGTCGGACCTGGTGGGCCGGGCGGGCCGTCCTCCCTGCCGGCCTCCGCGGGCGGTGGCCCGTGGGGAAGCCGTGCTGGCGCCGCGTACCGGCACCAGCCGAGCATCCAGCGCTATGTCCGCTCGATGGCGCAACAGCGCGACACGGTGCGATGGCCGCCTCGGGAGGCCGCCGCCCCAGGCCGCCAGACCGGCGGCGCCCGGCATCGGAGCCATCCGGAGGGTCTCTTCCTCGATGCTCGGGCGGAGCTGGCGCTGGCGCGCCGCTGCGCTTGGCGCTCTGGTCGCCTCCTTGGTCCTGCCTCGCCCCGCCTTCCAGCCCGCCTCGCCTCGCCTCGCCTCGCCTCGCCTCGCCTGGCCGCGCCACCCCACGCCATGCCGGCCCCATCTCGCTTCGCCTCGCCATCTGTCGCCTTGCCGCCCGCCACCACGCCTTGTCTGGCGGCGCCGAGCCCCGGCCTGCTGGCGGCATCATCCGGCTGGCGGTTTCTCGGACGGCCCCGCCTGGCCAACGACACGTCGCAGCTCGCTTCGACCGCCAGGACGGCGCGTCCGAGCAGGTCAGGGCAAGGGTTACGTTTCGCCTCGCGGCAGGGAACGCCGACGCCGCCACCGCCGAGGGCGCCTCCTAGATGGCCTCGGCAAAGAAAGACGAGAAATGGAAAAAAAAAAAGAGAAAGGCGCGTGCAAGACTAAGTGAGGGGGGCCCTTGATGATCTGAAATGACGATGCCACGGCTATGGCCTGGCGGCGGCGGCGTGCGCGCGGTCCCCAGGCTCGTGCTGGCCGGCACCCCTGCGGGGCCCCGGCACGGCAGGTTGCTTTTCCACGGCAGCTGGGTTATCGCCGCAGGTCCTCCTGCCCTGACCGCCGCCTTTAAATAGCGTCACAGATGACATGCCGCCTCGTTGGCCAGCGACCGGACCGGCTTGAGCGAATGCGGCGTGCGGATGTGACGATCGTGATGCAGCCCTTGCGTCTTCCACCATCGGCCATGGGCGTCCTCTCTGGTTCCATGGGATCCAGCAGCATGTGTCATGCCGCTGGACCCGCTCGATGCCGAGGGGCAGATCGCAGTTGCCGGAGCCTGACCCGTCGCGCTGTCACACAAAACGCCACGGCTTGCTGATGATGCGCGCCATGGCGTTCCTGATGGCGACGACACCCCCCGCTGCGCCTCGTGGCGGTTTCCTTTTCGGATTTATTCATGTCCCGTTGGTGACCTCTCGGATGCGCCAAGCATCCAGGATACCCCTTCCACGAGGTATCGGCATGGAAAGGCGATTCATCGGCCGATCCGTCGTCCGACCATGTCGGGTGATCGCCTTCAACGCTAAGACGTCGGCAGATCGCGGCTCGGCTAAGCTAGGCGCCGCCGTCGACGTGCCACAGAGGGGATCGGCGACACACGCCACGCGGCGGGCATTCCCCAGAGCGTTGCAGCTATCGGCCATTGATCGGCCGCGATGCATGAGACCAGATCTCCCGCGTCGCGCTGTCGAACATCGATCCCCCAACTCTCCGGCCTGCCCCCGGAGCGTCTCGTCCCGCCGATCCCGCGGTCGACCACCCTCTGCCCGGCGGCGGCGTAAGCATCGTTGTGGGCCTCGCTGCCTGCGCGGACGTCGACGTGGACGGTGGTGATGGAAGCGGTGCGGTGAGCAGCTGCGCGTCGCACTATTTTTTTTTTTCATATTCTCAGACGACGTCTGCATTGGAGCCGCGGGGGGGCCGTCGACGCGCGACGACCACGGCGTGGGGCGAGACCGACCGAGGGCCCATCGGCGGGGACGTCGCGGGGGTCTGGGGGGCGGCGCCGGCGGCGGACCAATCGAGATCGATCCGTCTGTCGTTGCCCGTGCGCATCACGAGGGCGGGCGACGGCAGTCCATGATCATGGCATGCGAGCGCGCCGCCGCCGTCGCCGCCGCCGCCACCGCCGTCGCCATGATCCCAATACAACGGCAGCCCGCGCGGTCCCCCCTGGGCACCCCACCACAGCACAGCGAGAAGATCGGGCGGGCGGGGGGTCACCGTGACGGGCGGCCGTCGCCACCGCAACTCCCCTAGGCCCCACCTCCATGACCGCGGCAATGGCCGGCCGGCGATTGGTGTCCCGCTCGCCGCGCGCCGTGATTCCGTCGCGCGTCGAACGGACGCGGGGGCATTGGAGGAGCCCTTGGCACGCGGACCGGATCTGCTGCGATTCGATGAGAGATGCGGTCCGATCCGGTCTGCCGTCGCGACAGACGTGTCGTCGATGGTGCGATGACGCTGGGACGCGTGGCCGCACGGGGGCCTGAGATGTGACAGGGCCGCCGGCCGGCGACTCGATCCGAGCGGGAGCGTTCTCGGCGGCGACAGCGATCGCGGCGGCGATCGGATGCGCTGCGTGGGTCATCATGGCCCCCTTGTTTTGGGCCACCGATCCGCGCTGAGCCGAGGGGCTTGGCTGGCCGGCGGTCCGGCGCTGAGAGCGCTTATGCGGGAGAGGGGGTGGGGGTGGGGGCGCCGTGGCCATCGGCCGTCGACCAGGGTCGAAGGACCAGGCGACATCGGCCATGCCGGAGGGCCATGCCTGATGGGCCATGGGCGGCGCCGTGCGCTTTCCGGCGTCCCATCACACAGCGCCTGCATGGGCTCCCCCCATCGTGCCGAGTCGGAGCGGAGGGAGGAGGAGCAGGAGGAGGATTCGGCGGGGGTCTGCTTCCGCACACAGCGGCTTTCACACGCGGTCGCAAGGTCCGCTCGATGTCGACGGCGGCGGCGTCGTGAGGCGTCCGGCCCGGCGAGGCGAGGCCAGGCCCGCCGGTCTCCGCTCACAGCCGACCCCCCCGCAGGGTTGGCCCCGGGGCGCTCTCCGTCTCGTCCGGGCGTGTAGGCACTCGCCGGCGGAAGGTATCGACCGGCCACTGGTGCCGCGCGGGGCGACAAACGGGCACACGCGACCTGACTGGTGTTCCGATCACGCCGTGACCCAGCTCAAAAATCCAAAATGACGAGGTGAAGCGACGGCGGCCACGCCGCGGCATGTTCGGCGGCCTCGAGCGCGGCGCGGCGCAGCGCAGCGAGCTGAGACGAGCTGAGACGAGGGGCACGGGCGAGACAGGGCCGGGTCCATCGGTTCCGCCCCCCGTGAAAGGAACCGGCCCGAGGAGACCGATCCGCATGCGGCCACTTCAGGCGACGCCGTGGCCTCGCGGGACGCAAAGGGGGTGGAGATCATGCGATCATGGGCCGCGATGCACACCGACGACGGCAACGACGAGCAAGCGAGATCGCGCCGGCAACTATATAAAGCTGGCGAGGACGGAGACCGGCATGAGGGGCTGACAGCATCGTGCCATCGACCGTCGCCAACGCTCTATCGCTACTCCCTTGAACCACCATAACGGCCGACAGCCCTGTCAAGCGACAAGCCAGACCGACAATTGATTGGCCACGTTCTGACTCGTCAGAACTGACTCAAGAATTACCAACCATTTTACACACACATACAGTCGAGAATAAAAAAAAACGATCGGCAGCCTGATCTTTGTTTTCTATACCTCTCGCGTGAGGTTATTTATCTCTTCTTTCCTTGTGATTGCGCGCGCCGCATTCGACCTCCCCCCCAACGCCGCTCTACACGCGGATCCTTACCGGAGCCTTCCCTTGTCTGTCGCCGCCGTAGCGAGCCATACCAGCCACACGCTGATCCACACCCTGACGCTGCGCCGTCGACGCCGCCGCCCCCGTGTTCCTTCCGTGCTTACCCTCCCCGTCCTGCACTTCCCTGCTTGAGTTAGATCCTCGCCGTCGTGTGGAGGATCTTTCGTCGACGAGTTTAGAAAATTCCACGCCACGTGTCCCTCTTTCTTCTCACTCCTCCCACCCGGCGGAAGCGGCCTTGATGCTCGAATCCGGTCCCGTCGTTGCATGGCCTCTGCGCGGACTGCCCCGTGAGCAGGTCATTCTCGAACCTGCGAAGCGACGCCAATCGACGTCACTCGAGAAAGCTCCGCTCAATGTCTTCCCGACGGTCGACAGCCGCAATGTCGAGTCCCTTCTAAAGGCGCATACGCGCGCCAACTCGGCCGTCCAAGATGACGGCGAGGCCGCGTTCTTTGTCGCCGACATGGGCCACGTCGTTCGCCAGCACGAGCGCTGGCACGCCGCGCTGCCCCGCATCGAGCCCTTCTATGCCATGAAATGCAACCCCGACCCCATCGTCGTCAAGACGCTGGTCGACTGTGGCAGCGGGCTCGACTGCGCGTCCAAGACCGAGCTCCAGCTGGCGCTCGCGATGGGCGCGCACCCCTCCAAGATCATCTTTGCCAACCCGTGCAAAATGATCTCCCATATCGCGTTTGCCGTCGAGCACGGCATTCGCATGATGACCTTCGACAACCTCGAAGAACTGGAGAAGATCCACCAGGTCGCGCCCAACGCGCGCCTCGTGCTTCGCATCCTGACGGACGATACTGGCTCAGCCTGCAAGCTCAGCCTCAAGTTCGGCGCGTCGATGGCTGCGGTGCCCAAGCTGCTCGCCCGCGCCGTCGCCCTCGGCCTCGAGATCATCGGCGTCAGCTTCCATGTCGGTAGCGGCTGCTCGGACCCGACAGCGTTTGTCCACGCGCTCAACAACGCCGCGCGCGTCTTTGAGATGGCCCCCAGCTACGGGTTCCATATGACCCTGCTCGACATTGGCGGCGGTTTTCCAGGCCACCTGGACAACAAGCAGCAGTTCGATGCCATCACCGAGCTCGTCGGTCCTCAGGTCGACGCCCTATTCGGACCCGAGATCCGCGTCATCTCCGAGCCCGGCCGCTACTTTGTGGCGGGTGCCTTCACGCTTGCCGTGAACGTCGTCGCGCGCCGCTCGGTCCTGCAGGACGTGGACACCACGGCCCAGCACGACGCGCCTCCGAGCGACCCCGCTCAGACGTATATGTACTACGTCAACGACGGCGTGTACGGGTCGTTCAACAACATCATGTTCGACCACTATGTACCGGAGGCCCGCGTGCTGAAGCTCGGCGGCCGCTGGCTCTTTGGCCATGCGGCGGACCACCTGGAAGCGCCGCGCTACGAGAGCTCACTGTGGGGCCCGACGTGCGACTCGATCGACTGCCTCTCAGCCAGCACAGCGCTTCCCGAGATGCAGATCGGCGACTGGCTCTACTTTGAGAACATGGGCGCTTACACTTGCGCCGCGGCGAGCTGCTTCAACGGTTTCGTCAAGTCCCGCATCTGGTACACATTCACCCAGCCCGCGCTGGGTCTCTAAACGGCAGCCGTGACGAATGCTCCCGCGTTTCTACGAGGACCCCCAATAAAGACCGTGCAACGACGATATAATGATTTGCGGGGTGGTGATAGTGATAGTGATAGTGATAGTGGTGGTGGTGGTGGTGACGATGGGCTGTGGGCGTTGCTGAAGATGCGAATGGGCAGGACGGTACGGTGACGAGAAGCTGGTCCACGACGGGACGTGGCGTGGGCAGCAGCACGCCGCAGGCCGGTGCAAAAGCATCAGGCGGCCGAGCTGTGCTCAGCCATGGGGCCGCCGCCGCCGCCGCTTCGTTTCGCCCTCCCGGGCCGCCGGTCGGGCCACTGGCTTGGACCCATAGGCCTGCCCCGTGTCACGTCTCCCCCTCGCGCCGTCCACGTTGAAACGCTCGCAGCCGATATTCCGCGTGCAGGCAGACGCCAGCCAGCAGCCTTCGCCCACGCGGGGTCGGCCCGCCAACTAGCGACCACGGGTTTCTCTCCATCAATACCGCCTGAATGGACCTCGCCCGTCGCTCTTTCGACTTGCCGCTCTCATCCCACTGCAGGCACAGCCTTGTCCTATTACCGCACGTTTTCTCCGTTCTTTTTTTTTCAGCCGACCTGCCTTTCACTTCCGTATTCCTTTTTACGCATCGCGTCTTTTCGGCGTCCTCTGCTGCTGCTCGCAGGCATTTCGCGTGATACCCCGTCTCCTCTCCGTGCAAGCCGCGTCGTTCGTCTCCGCTCCTGCGCTCCACCCGCCTCGCCCGGGCGTGCTCGCGATGGCGCGTGACGTCTCCTCGGAGAGCTCCGATGTGGAGTCGGTACCAGACAAGATGACGGCGGCTGAGGGGCGCGGGTTTATGAAGCAACGCAAGCTGGAACTTCTGGACGGCACTGAGAAGCTAAAGGATCTTCAGGTTAAGGACGCCGTCAAGCGCTATGCATACCTGCTCGGCAAGACCGACCTGTTTGCCCACTTCCTTAAGCTCAAGAAGAATGAGGACGGCACGACCGCGCTCGATGAGATAGAGAAGCTGACGAAAGCCACGCCGTCGGCCAAAAGCGGCGACCGGCGCCGTCGGAAGACCGAAAAGGAAGAGGACGAAGAGCTGCTGCAGAAGGAGTTGCAGGAAGACGCGGCCGACGAGCCGCAGACTTCGACAGTCATTGAGGAATCGCCCTCCTACGTCGAAGGCGGCACCATGCGCACGTATCAGCTTGACGGTCTGAACTGGATGATCAACCTCTTCGAGAACGGTGTCAACGGCATCCTCGCCGACGAAATGGGCCTCGGCAAAACTCTGCAGACCATTTCATTTTTGGGGTATCTCAAATACTACAAGAACGTTACGGGACCGCACCTTGTCATCGTCCCCAAGTCGACCCTGCACAACTGGTGCAGCGAGTTTAAGCGATGGGTACCCGGCATCGATGCTTTCATGTTCCACGGGCCTAAGGAGGCGCGGCAGGAGCTTATCACTGGCCGTCTTCTCGCGGGTAACTACGAGGTCTGCGTCACCTCGTATGAGATGATCCTGCTGGAGAAAAGCAGCTTCAAGCGCATCCCCTGGGTCTATGTTGCGATCGACGAAGCCCATCGCATCAAGAACGAAAACTCGTCGCTTTCGCAAATCGTGCGCGTACTGCACTGCCGCAATCGTCTCCTCGTGACAGGCACCCCGCTCCAGAACAACCTGCACGAACTCTGGGCACTGCTCAACTTCTTGTTGCCGGACATTTTCTCGTCGTCCGATGATTTCGACAAGTGGTTCGAAAACCAGGACGGTGACCAGCAGACCGTCATCTCCCAGCTTCACAAGGTTCTGCAGCCTTTCCTGCTGCGCCGTGTGAAGGCCGATGTTGAGAAGTCGCTGCTCCCCAAAAAGCGCATCAATCTTTACGTCGGGATGAGCAGCATGCAGCGCAAATGGTACCAAAAGATCTTGGAAAAGGACATTGCCGCCGTGAACGGCGTCGTTGGAAACCGCGAGTCCAAGGCCCGACTCCAGAACATCGTCATGCAGCTCCGCAAATGCTGCAATCACCCGTATCTGTTTGACGGTGCCGAGCCCGGCCCTCCTTATACGACTGACGTACACCTTGTGGAAAACGCCGGGAAAATGATTTTGCTGGACAAGCTGTTGGGCCGAATGAAGGCGCAGGGCTCCCGTGTCCTCCTGTTTTCCCAGATGAGCCGTGTGCTCGACATTCTGGAAGACTATGCGGTGTGGCGCGGCTACAAGTACTGCCGCATCGATGGCAACACACCGCACGAAGACCGCGTGAGCAGCATCGATGCCTTCAACGCGCCAGACAGCGAGCATTTTCTCTTCTTGCTGACGACGCGTGCCGGTGGTCTGGGTATCAACTTGGCGACGGCTGACATTGTCATCATGTATGACAGCGACTGGAACCCGCAGGTCGATCTGCAGGCTGAGGACCGTGCGCACCGCATTGGCCAAAAGAAACAAGTGGTCGTGTTCCGCTTCATTACAGAGAACGCCGTCGAGGAGAAGGTCATTGAGCGTGCCACACAGAAACTCCGCTTGGATCAGCTGGTTATTCAGTCCGGGCGCTCGCAAGCGGCCGCCAAGGCCATCGGCAGCTCCAAGGAAGACCTACTGTCCATGATCCAGCACGGCGCCCAAACGATCTTCGAAGACTCAGGCAGCACAATCGCGGATGAGGACATCGAAACCATCTTGAAGCGTGGCGAAGAAAAAACGGAGCAGCTCGCGCAAAAGTATGCATCCGCAGGCTTGGATGAGCTGCAGCAGG
This sequence comes from Caulochytrium protostelioides, assembly GCA_003615045.1. Classification (NCBI taxonomy): domain Eukaryota; kingdom Fungi; phylum Chytridiomycota; class Caulochytriomycetes; order Caulochytriales; family Caulochytriaceae; genus Caulochytrium; species Caulochytrium protostelioides. The sequence continues at coordinate 10,712 of ML014304.1, read as the reverse complement.
CCTCCACGGGCAGCGTTCTCGTCTGGGAGGGCGAAGACTTCAGCAACAAGCGTAAGAACATTGGCTCGACATGGATTCAGCCGGCCAAGCGTGAGCGCAAGGCCAACTATGCCATTGACGACTACTACCGTGATGCGATGCGTGCAGCGCCCGCCAAGCCGGCCGCTCCGAAAGCACCGAAACTGCGCACGGCCACTCTGCAGGATTTCCAGTTCCCGCCCAAGGAGCTGGTCGAGCTGCAAGAGCGTGAGCTCTACGCACACCTCAAGAGCTTGGATTTCAAGCATACACCCCAGACGATTAAGACGGCGTTCCCCAAACTGTCGGATGCCGATCCTGACATCCTGAAGGCCAAGGTAGAGGAGACGCAGGCCAAAATTGACGCGGCGGTGCCGCTCACGGAGCGCGAGACGTCTCGCAAGGAAGACCTGCTGTCGAAGGGCTTTGATGCCTGGTCGAAGCGCGACTTCACGGCATTCGTCAAGGCCAACGAAAAGTTTGGGCGCAAAGATTTGATCAACATTTGCAAGGACATCGAGGGCAAGACGTTCGAAGAGGTCCGTGCGTACTCGGAAGTCTTTTGGAAGCGCGGCTCCGAGCTGGCGGACTGGGAGCGCGTCTTGTCCAGCATCGAGCGTGGCGAAGCCAAGCTGCAGCGTATCCTGGAGACGCAGGATCTGCTGACGTCGCGGGTCAACATGTACCGTGTGCCGTTGCACCAGCTCAAGATCCAGTACGGTAACTCGCGCGGCAAGAACTACACGGAAGAGGAAGACCGCTATCTCGTGGTGACGCTCGAAAAGTTCGGCTTTGGCACCGATGAAGTCTACGAGAAGATCCGCGAGAACATTCGCTCGAGTCCTCTTTTCCGCTTTGACTGGTTCTTCAAGTCACGCACGAGCCAGGAGCTGCAGCGCCGGTGTGCCACGCTCATCACGCTCCTGCAGCGCGAGGCGGAGACGGAAGCGGCCGAGGCGGCCACGGCTGGCCAGAATGCCAAGGGCGCGAAGGCGGCAAAGCCCATCAAGCGGTGATCACGTCGCCGAGCGCGCGATTCGCCCCCTTGTATCAATGATTCCGCATATATATCACATACTTGATTAAAGTTATCATGGAGAAGTTGGTCATCGACGAGACCAAAGCTATTTGCATGAAGTGCCTCACAATACCGTGATTGGTCAGCCCGATCGCCGATCTGCAGGGCCGGATGGCCAGATCTCAAAAAAGTGATCATCGCCGAGTACTCACTGGTGGTCTAAGCCATCAGCTCTGCACTCTCGGGGTATATGCAGCCATGCAGGTCTACACGGCAAGGGTGATCGAAGCAGGGCAGGGCATGGGATGAAGGCGTCACATGGCTTCGATTCAACCAGATGGCCCGCCGATCCGATGCTTGTAATCAAATTGTGTCATGTAGCGCACCCATTTGACCACCGGGTAGTTCGTCCGCTCAAAAATCTTGAGATATCGGACGACCAACCCGGATGCCGTGAACATGAGCACGTGAAAGCGAAGCGATATGGGCGGGCGGGACCATGGCCGAGGAACTGCGGAAGGCGTAAGTTCGGCCTTGGCGACGAGCAGGAAATCTTGACCGCTCTGCATCGTTGAAATCTTCCAAACAATCGCGTTCTCGCTTCCTGTGTACTTGGCCTTGCCCGCGCTGACCGTGATCTTGGTGGAGGCGGTGCTCAAAGGGGTGGGGATCGTCATCACGACATCCTGACCTGTGATGGGCGCTGGAAAATGGGACCGCAGCGAGATACGGTACTCCACATGATCGCGATCGATCTCGTTGATGATGGAGTTGATGCGGAAGGGGATGTTGAGGTCCTCACCGGTTCGGTAGCGCATCAGCTCAAATTCGCCGTCCGGCGGGACAAACGTGATGGCATGCTGACTGCCCGAACTACTGAGTCGCACGCACTGGTGGAACTGGCAGTCATCCAGCAAAACCACGTCATTCTTTTTGGCTTGGTTCTGCATGCGCGGGCGCTGCTTGGTGGCAAACGACCCGTTTTCCTCCCCATTCTTAAGAAGAACCCGGTCATTTAGGCCGAACTTGCATTCGGGCATGCCCGAGAGATAACTACGCATGAGCACGCGGCCGACCCCGTTCGAGCGAAGAACAGCATCTTTGGAGACCATGACATTGACGTTCTCAATGACATCGAGAAAGGCCTCATTTTTTTTGTAGTGGATGCCGGGACGACGCCACGACACAGCGCCGGTGGCTTGTATGGCGATCTTGTCGCTGTGCTCCATAACAGCGCGCTCGGCCTTGATGCCCTGCGTCGTGATGTACATTTTCAGCGAATCGCTCTCGGTGTTCTGCGGGTAGCCAAAATCGCAGATCTCGTCCATGATTTCGTAAATCAGGGTGAAGTTGTTTTTGACCGTCTCTTCGTCGAACTTACCGAAATACGAGCGGCCCAGCGCGGCCACCTTATACAAGAACTCAAAGATCAAGGCGCTATTGGCGTTCATTTTGGTCACCCCGACGAGGTACACATTGTCGGCCCGGATATGGCAGAACGACGTCGAGCCGAAGGTGGCCACGGGCGACCGCACATCATTCGAGGAGATCACCTGGATGCGGAACACATCGGTCACCGATCGCCTAACGTCCATTGAAAGCGAAGGCGGGGTGAGTCGCCCGCATAGCCGTGTTCTCATCAGCTCCGGGGAGGGGCCCTTTCAGTTCACGCTATAAGTGCGCCACGGCACATGCCACACAGCACCAGCACAACGCGACTTACTTGATGTCGTGTCGGTAAAGCCGTGATATCAGAGCCTCGCCCTTGAAGTTGAAGATAAAGAAGCCGCTCAACATGACGAATGGTAAATCGCGTCGGATCACCACAGATGGTGGAGAATTGAGCGCACGGGAGGGACAATCATCACACGACGGGTCTCAGCATGGCGGCCATTGTGGCAAGGGACATATGCTTGCATCCCGATTCGCTGATGTGACCCCGTATGCGATAGGCCACTACGCGATCATTCGCCGACGATTGAAGGGCTCGTGTTCAATCCTGACACCCCCAGCGAGTTGCAGCGGTCCCGACGAGAGCATGGGTCAATCCGGTTGGGTGAGGCCCAACCATCCGCAGCATCGCCGTCGCGAGCGCTCACACAGGAAGCCGGCCCCGCCCGGTGTGGCGCAGTCAACCGAGTCCCGTCATCGAGCAGCACGCCACCGGACACCGTAGACGTCCGCCTCCCGCATCGCCCAATGCTGATGATCCCCAGCGCCTTTGGATGCTGCATCGGATCTGCGGGTGGAAACCGCGTCGGGAATTGGACGCCATGGAGCAGTCGCCGGTCATGGAGCAGACGGTGGGCACTGTAGCGTGCTGGGCCTCGCGGCGGACCAACAAGCGCCGCCTCACTGGCTGAAAAGCAAGAATACCTTGCCCGGTCTCGTGCGCCACGCCTTTCTCGTCCGGCGGTACCTAAAGGCCGTTGAGCTGCCAGCCGCCAACGTCGTGCCGGTGGCCCAGCGGTGCGCCCACTTTATCACGATCGACACCCGCGTGCTGCATGGCCTGCTGAAGGAACTCGAGCCGGTGGCCTACGGCTGGGTGGCCTTCAAGACCATAGCCGCAGAATAGTGGGCGGCCACCCTAGCATTCCGCAAGCTGGAAGGCCCTTGCCTGGAAGGACCACACGTTCACTCACACCATCGACAGCGAAGGCATCAGCGTGTGCGTCCACTTGTAAGGCCATAAGAAGGCGGCCGACGCTGTGCCGTCTGTCACAGCTGCCCCCGAGAAGCCTCAATAAGTACTGCATTCTCGGGAACGACTAGCGTGGGCAGAAGCTATTTTTTTTCATTATGGTCATCTGAACCCGTCGGGCCTCGTCGACGGCAGTTAACCGGGTCCACAGGAGTGTATGCCCAAACGCATGTGGTCCTAAAATCCGGGCAACGCTGGCGCAATGGGGCCGTGGTTCACTGTGGCGTGATGCTATCAACGGCAAGTTTATGAACCGCAATCCCAATGCCGCGTTGAACAACCGACGTTGCCTGGCACCCCCTGGCACCCGTCAGACCGAGGGCGATATGCTGCACCCCCGAGCAAGCTCATCCGACAATAAACCGAATGCGCTACTGCCTCCGTGGGGGGCATCATGGAGAGGACGTGTTCGTGTTGGGTAAGGATGAGCCTGTTCTTCAAGATAAAACGGAACTCCGGATGAGCGCTCGCGCCATTGCGCTTCTTCTGCCCGCCCGAGAGGCCCAGGCCTACATCCTAAGCCGACACCCAAAAAAAAAGGCCAAAAGGACATAGTCGCGCTGCCTCTTGGCAGCGCGATCTAAAGCATCACAGTCACAGCCAACATGGACCCAACTTCGGAAGTGCAGGCGGGGCCCATTGTCCGTGTCATCATCACCATGACTCAGTCGATTTCATAGCTCACGCCCCGCGCCCCCTCCCACCGCGTCGCTGTATCCATCAGCCCGAACGACGGATCTTGCATGTAGTGGTTGACATCCAGCCGCGGTGGGCGTCGCGAACCCGATCCAGAGGCTGTAGCCGCCGCCGCCGGCAGCGCCGGCATCGCCGTGATGGCCGACACGGCAGTCCGTGATCGGCGAGCAGAGGAAGCTCCGCCGCGCCGCGCACCACGGCGGCCGCGAAACGACCGACGAGGGCGCAGCTGTGAAGACGCAGACGATCTGCCGGGCTGCACGTAAGCATTCTCATCGACGGGCGCCAGCGGCGTCGGCGTCACAGTCGCTTTGCGCTTACGAGGCCGGGCCGCTGTCGAGCCTGACTGTGCATCTCGCGGAAGAACCTGATTGAAGTACCCCTGAAAACGGTCCTGCGCCTGGGTATCTTGTGGCGTGGCATTTAATGGCACAAACCCATCTAGCGATGAAAGAGCGCTTCCGGTATCGGACAGGACCGTCACGTCGTCGCCATTGCCGTCGCCGTCACCGTCAACATCGTTTTGATCAGTATGATGGAACGGCTCGGCATGCAACGCCGCGTTTTCATCAACCGCCGCAAAGGGATCCCCCCGAGGCATAAAGTTCGCAGGACCCCGATCAAGCGGTTCGTCAGATGAGACGTCGCTTGACGAATCAAGAATCACTAACCGGTCTTGGAGAACATGGTGATACGGGGCACCGGCCGACCGCTGTCCATGTACCGGGCGCCGGGATGCCTGCCGCATCTCATTGGGCGAGTCCACGGACAGTCGATCACTCCGATCGAGCGACTCAACGTCGATCACAATCGGAGGCCGGATAGAACGTACATTACCCCGCGTAGCCTGCCGGGCAGCCCGAGGCGGACGCGACTCAGGCCAGTCATCGAGATCGATCACATGCCCGCGATGGTGATCGGCCGGCATAGGGACAGCGCGACGGGAGCGACGGCGAGGCCCAGCGCCATCGTCGCCATCGTCTTCATGATAGTCGGCATCGTCGGAATCGTCACCATCAGGGTAGATCAGCCGGCGATCGGGTGCCGACAGGGAGAAATCACTAGTCGGCGTTGCCGGCACAATGGGGCCGCCAAACCTGTCCGAAACAGGTGACGATGAAGAAGACAATGACGGCAGGAAAGGCATGGGCGTCACATCCGCGGCGCCAGGTAATGACGGACAGAACGGCATGTCCGCCGCCGTTCCTGGCTGGAGAGGATGAGGGGGAAGTGACATCAATCCTGCGCTTGGCGCCGTGAACTCGATGGCATCTTCTCCATGGCTCGGTAGGACTGTCGATGCGGAAAGCGCCGTCGCGACGTGGGTCCGGTAGGACGTTATGGGGGTCGCAGACTGTGGTTGGGGTCGATGCCCGCCTGCCTGGAGAGCGCCGTGCGGGGCGCTCAGCACGAAATCGTCGCTGAAAAGCATGATTTCTTCCCCGGTTGGGGGCGCCGCAGGCGAGCGGTCGTCTTCAATCTCGTCGTCCGAAACCTGGGCAGGACAAAGAGTGGACTTGGTTGCCGTCGTTGCTACGGAGGCAGGCCGGGGGCGCAAGGGAACGCGTCGCGGTTCCGGCGTCCGCTCGGACCGGAGGATCAGCCGCTTGCCCTGTAGTCGGGATTTCGTCTCGAGCCCGCCCGGGGGCCGTGGTTTTACGCCATGAGGCATCTGGTGCACAACAGCATCACGAGGCGGTGCAGAGACCCCGCTTGTGTCATAAGCGGCAGCTGCCTGGGGCGGTGACTCTGGCACATAGAGGCCCTGCTCACGTATGCGTTCGTGCACCGGTGCCGGAGGTGAGGATGGCGGCTGCGAGGTGACAGGCGGCGGTGCAGCAGCACGTGGCGACGTCTGGCGTGGCGCTACAAACATGGGCGCCCAGTCCGAGTCCGTGTCACTCGATGCTGCTTCGGACACGCCAGCCATAGGACGTAGCGGTGCAGCGAGAGCGACTGCACGAGGTCCGCCGGATGTTTCGGCCGGATCGATCTGGACCGCGGCTTGCCATGCATGAATCGATCGCGTCCGAGCTGCCTTTTCTGTCGACAGTTGCCGTGCCTGACCAGCCTTGACGGCGCTGGCGGCGACACGGCGATTGGCCGCCTCAGCCAAGAGTTCGGAAGCGGTAGACGTCGGGCGTGCCGCAGCGTGGCGGTGATCCTTGCCTGATAAAGGAAGTGTCGGCTTGGCTGCGGCGGCTGCGGTCGCTGTCGCCGTACCCGCGGACAGGGATGATGACAACGGCCGTGCCTTAGCACCAAAGAGCTCAGTCAGCGTTGCCTGCCGCGACTGCGAGGCGGTCGTCAGGACCGGTGGCTCGGACGGCTGTGGGAGCCACGGGGAAACCGCAGAATCAGCGCGGCGGCCCGCTGTCAGACCGCTAAACGGCGTCGGCTGAGCACCAAGCCGGTCGCTGGTGTGAAAGCCGAGAAGCCCGTAGGACTGGGTCAGCGCATCGAGATGGTCGGTATGGAGGGCATCAAGAACGGCGCGGGACCACGAGCTTAGCTGCACCGTGTCCGCCGCATCGTTGTCGCGCGGCGGCGGGGGTGCCGGTCGAGTCGGATGTGCGTGATCGCGGCCAGGCAGCGGGACGGCAGACGGTGTCACGAGGGTGCTGAGCAGCCCGCGCGGACAAGCAGAGTTGGGCATGCGTCGTTTCTGACCCCACCACCCATGGCTTCTCAACTGCGTTCCGGCGGGCGGGCGGACAAGGTGCGGTCTGGCCAGAGGACCTAGCACAACCGCGAAAAAGCCGCTAAAAAGGAAGAGGGGACGGCAGCCGTCGCTGAAAGGATTTATATAGTGGACCTGTTGCAATCAGGTCGGAATAAGCTTTTTTTGTTTGCGGCCACGGCCGCTGCCATGGTTCCTGGCCGTGTGCCTCCGGGTGACGCTAGAAAGCCGGCCTCGCTGCGCCTTCGGAAGCAACCGGGACCACGCGGAACGGGCCCTCGGATCCGCCGGGTCGGCAGGTCGGCTGACAGCACCGGGGCGGGGGCGTGCTTCTGCCCTGTGCGCTGTACGGTGTGGGGCGCTACCGCCTCGCTGGCGTGCTGACAACCAGGACCGGAAGCCGCGCCGGAGCAGAGGGGCGGAGGCTGGGAACGGCAACGTGGCTGCAGCGCCACACGGACACCGACCGGGCTTCCCCGTGCGGAGCCGACCCCGGCAGCGGCCGATCTGGACGGACGGCGGCCGACCCTGGCCGAGCACAGAGAAATCGGCTGGAACCCGTCGCGGCACGGCATCGGCCGTGCGACGAGCGAGAGGCATCGCGTGATCATTCGCACGGCGGCACGGCCCGCATTCGCACGGACGCGACGCGCCTCGGCGCTCGTCCAGGGTCGGGCGTATATAAGGTTCGTCCGATAGAAGGATCTTACGAGACATCCTCCACCCGAGGAGGCAAGATCGCTCGCTATCATCGCGGTCTGGTCGACCAGGTTTGACAACAGGCAAGGTGCAGTCAGATACGGCCAGAGAGAAAGGCGTCGACGATGGGGGCTTCACTCGATCGAGACTGACATCCCATTTCCTAACTGCAGTCGCTAACACGCAGCCGTTCTTGTTTCTTGACTGTTCTTGCTCCCGCCACCCCTCGCACACCCCGTTGCCTCTCTAACCATGTTCCGATCTGTTCTTCAGCTGGGTCGCGCGGCGCGTTCCGCCGGCGCCAGCGGTCTCACTCGCCGGTAAGGCCCCTGCCTCGCGGATGGCCGATGTAGGCATCTATGCCCTCGCCTTATGGCACGATCTAGCACAGCCCATGATCATTACAATGGAGCGAGAGTCAAAGCGCACGGACTCACATTGTGCCGCCTTTGATGTGGTTAATTCATTTAGCACCTTCTCGGCGTCAGCGGCTGTCCGTGAGGGCCCCACCCTCAACTCGCTGCACACCTTTACGGAGGAGGAAGAAATGTTCCGTGAGTCGGTCGGCAAGTATGCTCAGGAATACCTCAAGCCCCTCGTCCGCGACATGGACGAAAAAGAGTGCATGACGCCCGAAGTGATCCAGAGCTTTTTTGACAACGGCCTGATGGGACTCGAAACGAGCGAAGAGCTCGGTGGCGCAGGCGCGAGCTTCACGTCGGCCATTATCGCTGTCGAGGAGCTGGCCAAGGTAGATGCTTCGGCTAGTGTGGCCGTAGATGTTCACAACACACTGGTCAACACTACGCTCCGTCATCACGCCACGCAGGCGCAGAAGGAGAAGTACCTTAGCCGCTTGGCGACGGACACCGTGGGCTCGTTCTGCCTGACCGAGGCGTCGTCTGGGTCCGATGCCTTTGCGCTGAAGACCCGCGCGGAGAAGAAAGGCGACTACTATCTTCTCAATGGAACCAAGATGTGGATTACCAACTCGGGTGAGGCCGGCACGTTCCTGGTCTTCGCTAACACCGACCCTAGCAAGGGCTACAAGGGCATCAGCTGCTTCATTGTCGAGAAGGACATGGGTGTCCAGATTGCCAAGAAGGAGAAGAAACTGGGTATCCGCTCGTCCTCGACCTGCGAACTGGCATTTGATAACATCAAGGTGCCCGAAGCCAACGTTCTTGGTGAGATCGGCAAGGGCTACAAGTATGCCATTGAGATTTTGAACGAGGGGCGCATCGGCATTGCTGCCCAGATGCTTGGTATTGCCCAAGGTGCCTTTGATGAAGTCCTGCCGTACACGTATCAACGCAAGCAGTTCGGTCAGGCGATCGGTGACTTCCAGGGCATGCAGTTCCAGTTTGCTGAGACGGCCATCGAAATCGAAGCCGCGCGTCTTCTGACCTACAACGCCGCGCGCCTGAAGGAGGAGGGCCGACCCTTCATGTATGAAGCCGCGATGGCCAAGTTCTTTGCCTCGAAGGTGGCCGAAAGCACTACAGCGAAGGCAGTCGGCTGGGCTGGCGGTGTTGGCTTTACCCGTGACCTGCTTCTCGAGAAGTTCTACCGTGACTGCAAGATCGGAGCCATTTACGAGGGCACCTCGAACATTCAACTTCAGACGATCGCCAAGGGTCTCAAGGCACGTTACGCCTGATACGGTAATAATCACCGTGAGAAGTAAGTCGCCGCTCTCGTCGGTAGGTAGCTGCAAAAACAGGGAATAAATAAGACATATTATTTTAAGAACATAGAGTTCTCTTAAGATGATCCACACGAACGCCATGTCCTCCTTGGTGCCTCCAAGGGGTGGCAGTAGCTCATTCGATTCATTGTCGGATGAGCTTGCCGACGACAGGCTGCTATGGAGCTTGCTCGGGGGTGCAGCATGGCGCCCTCAGTTTGACGGGTGAGGCCAGGCATCGTCGGACGTTCAACGCGGCATTGAGATTGTGGTTCATAAACTTGCCGCTGGTGGCATCACGCCACAGCGAACCACGGCCCCATGCGCCAGCGTTGCCCGGATTTTAGGACCACATTCGTTTGGGCATACACTCGGGTCCTGTGGACCCGGTTGGCTGCCGTCGACAAGGCCGGGTGGCCTTGAACGCGCGAGAAATCGGCACGATCACCGTTCCCCGGGTTTTCACCGTTGCCAGGATCTCGCCCGCCTCGGCATGCACCTGGATCGTTCGGAACTCGTCGACTAGCACGGTACAGAACCGCTAGGCGCACGCTGTTGGGACGGGGATCTCCCTGGCCTCTGGGGGCAAACTTGGATGCGCCATAGGCGACCGCTTTGGCCCATAGCCGTTTGTACGTCGCGAGCCACACCTCCAGAAAACGGTGGTGCGCGGCGAGCGCCTTTAAAGCTCACCACCCACAGCCGCTGCAGCGGCTCTTTCAAATGGCGCTGCTAAGTCTCTGACGGCTTTGATGCCGGATTCCACATGATATTGCTTTTAGCTCAGCTTCCTACGGACCCCACCATAGCCATAAATGAAGATGTTGGCCCTGCCCTGGCCTTTCTCTAAAATGCAGTGCCAACCTAAGCCTGCGAAAGATCTCGAGTAGTGGCGCCATGATATAAACGAAGGCGCCAAGGGCGTTTGCGGTGTCAAAACTCTCGAACGGGGAATCGAACCCCGGTCATCCGCGTGACAGGCGGAAGTACTAGCCACTATACTATTCGAGATAATGCATCCGCCGGGAATCGAACCCGGGGCTAACACATGTTGCTGTAGCACCCTGAAGCCGGAGCGGTCAGAGTATCTATGGCAAGCGTTAATTTTACCACTAAACCACGGATGCACTTTTTGTTGTTGTGACGGACTCGCTCCGTCACAGGCTTCCTTGAAGATCCTGACGACTCGGCGGACTTCAACGGACGATGG
>ML014303.1:0-34796 GCA_003615045.1 Caulochytrium protostelioides | reverse complement strand
TCATGGCTGCTACCGCCACGGCCATCAGAGCCTGCTTACGACGCCGAGTAGCGGGCGCGCGCTGAGGACACGCGGAAACCATGATTGCAAATCGGAACTGAATTGTGCAAGACGGAGATATCAAAAAAGCGACTGTCCGCCGTGCAGATTGATAAGCGTGAAGTGGTGTCCGTCGCAATAGTGACTGAAGTGCGTAGAGGGCAACGAGAAACAAGCAGTGAGTGTGCAATGCGTTAAGTAGCTTTCTCACTAGCGCGCGAGAAGAGTTAGACGCGTTGGGTGATGGAGAATGGTGGTGGGAAAAGACCTACACAAAGACCACCTACTCATTTTATAGATGTTACATAAGTTAATTCGGACCTTACTTATATCCGTATCCGTATTCATATCACCAATCGAGCATATGTACAATGCCGACCCGGCCCCAACCATGCCGGCGTTTTCAAAAATTTCAGCTGTCTGTAAACGCGTGGTGCCACACGAGCTACGCCACGTAGACGTGACAATTATGACACCCCCTGTGATCTAAGTGAAGTCAACTCAAACGTATAACGATACAAAGGCGGCAGTTCAGGACTCAGATAAGGCCATTGCATGGCGGTTCATTGTGCTGCTCTTCACTGCCCGATATGCTCGAACATGTCGGGGCACAAAACAAAGGCATGTGTTGCTATGTATGGCGTTGGCCAAAATGGCGTCGCCAAAATCGCTTCTTGGCCAATATGCGTTAAATGGCTCAATCCCAAACGTTTCGATGGCCTGAAACGGTCTTTTACGCACCAGCTATCAATGTGGCACCCACGGCGGTATGAAATTCGGGCACCGAGAGGATCTGTCGTCTTTAATTAGCGGTGCAGACGCCCTTGACTCTTCTGAGCTGTCGTGGGAGGAAGGACCCAACATTGATAGAGCAGCAAGTAGCGCCAGCACAACATCATCTTGCCAGCGATTCCCACCCTTGGTCATATCAGACAATCAGATGATGAGACCCATGGTTGGTGATGATGGTGAGATTGGTGATGTTGAGAAACAACGAAATTACCAACATTACAACTCATTCAACCACGCAAAGAGCACGGTAGATGACCAGATCTGTCTTGTCCGTATTTTTCAATGTAACGGCATCGCCCGCGCCGACATAAAAGACGGCCCCAGGGTGCAAGGGGGCTTGCTGCGCGCCCTCGTCCCACGTCAAGCTGCCACATCCCGCTGCGACGACCAGCACACTCGGACCATCAATGCCCGGATGAGTTTCGTCCTCGGCGCCCGCCGGCATGCGCGTCAGCACGACCGAGAACTCTTCGATCGGAGGATCGTAGAGCACTGAGAAGCGCGTCTGCTTCCAGGGAACCCCCTGCGTCTTGTTGCTCTCGGCTGAGCCGTAGTTGTAAGTCAGCATCGATGTCAGGGTGTCGACGTCTTTGTATTTGGGGGTAAGGCCGCTGCGGACGACGTTGTCGCTGGCTGCCATGCACTCGACAATGTCGCCCGACAGGTACGCGTGCGGCTCGTTGGCCGCGAGGAAGACGGCCTCGCCGGGGCCCAACCGAACCAGATTGAGCAAGAAGGAGCAGAACACCCCCACGTCCCCCGGGAATTGGCTGTTTAGCCTTATAACGAGCGCATCCACAGCTGCTTCCGGTGATGCATCAGATGATGCCGCCGCCGGCTCATGTGTCGCCGACGAGGCGAGACGTGTGGACGCGAGGGCCATAAGGTCGCGGACGCAGGCCTGGACGCGGTCCTCGGGCGCGACCATCAGAGCTGTAAAGAGAGCACGGAGCGCCGGCTTGATCTGTGACGGATCCCCGTGAGCCTCGGCGACGGCGCGTCGGAATGCCGCGGCCGCCGAGACGCCCACGGCCGCAGCGAACGGCGCATGCGAGGTGAGGAAGGCGACAATCTCGGCGACCGGGCGGAAGCCCATAAAGCCCTCGAATTCGGTGACCGCCACGGCCATTTCGGGCTTGTGGTTCGGGTCCTTGTAGACGTTCGGGCGTTCGCGGTGTAGCTTCTGGGCCAGCGCGCGGTCTGGGTGGGCCTGGATTGACAGCGCCTTACGGATCGAGAGCACCTTGAAGAGGAAAGGCAGATCGCCGGCATACTTGGCATGCACGGCGTCGCCAAGGTTGGCGCGCGTGAGACGCGAGCGGAGCGATTCAGCTGCCGGCGGCGCGCCGGCCGCGGCGTGATGGGAGACCACATGCGAAGGTGCGGTGGAATGAGTGCCCATCCAGTACTCGGCATACGGCCGGTCGTTGTCGATCGTCTGCTGACGGTCCCTGTGGGCATACTGCGCTACGATAGAGTGGTGCCCGAGTTTGCCCCAGTCGTAGTTCATCACCTGGCCGGTGATCTTGAAAACAGCGCCGGACATCGTGAGCGTCGACAGAGTGTGAAAGAAATTGGGATACCGGAAAAAAAAGGCCAGGCTACCCAGACGCGTGCAGAAGAGAGGATTGCAGGAGCGGAGCTGAGAAGCGGATAACAACGGATGACGAAGGGCAGGACAATGCCGTCTCCGTCTCGAGGCAAATAGCTATATTCATTTTCAAGAATCTACAGGCCCACCCACCCCTACCCAACATGTACACCATGCCCTCCGTGGTGCCCCCCAGGGCATTAGAAGTTATGTCATGCTCAACCCTCCGGAGGCAGCGCGCATTCTGGTTCATCGCCGGATGAACACGCCGACCACGGGCGATAGCGGGGCTTGCCCTGGGATGCGGCACGGCGCTGTCGGTCTGAGGGGTAAAGCCAGGCGGCGTCGGATGTTCAACGCGGCATTGAGATCGCGGTTCACAAACATGAGGACCCACCCGCCCTTCAAGCATGCGGTGCCATACGCCATGCCGTGCGCCACACCGACGCGAAAAAAGGAAAAGGAAGCGACCGCCTTCGAATGCCACTGCCGTCGCTCCGCCACCCATAAGCTAGTGACGAGCGCCTGCACGCCGCAGCGATCCTTCGCGTTGCTTGGCAGTGCGCGATGATGATGGAGCCGGACCGGGCCCGGCCGCTTGCGTGTCGATACAAAAATACGCCACTCCGACGGCAAGGGTGGCCCGTGGGGTGTATGGGCCATCCGGTCCCGGAAAGAGCGAAAGCGGAAAAAATTCGACAACGACGCGGTGCCACCCCACCGCCTCCCTGCCAAGGACAGGCGCGCGATGGGCCGTGCTTCACGGTGATGAGGTCGAAGGCGTCATTCGGTCGCCACACTATCCCGCAGCGCATCGCTCATGCACGATTGCAGTGCGTAAAGTTTAATCCATTTCCTGGGGAACGTGAAGGAGGCAAGCGCGAAGGCGCCTATTTGGTTGGACCGAATGGTCCAACCAATCGAAGTCTGCAACAAATCCTCAGTCCTCCGCAGTCCTCCTGCTCTCCGCACTATGAATGCTACCCTTACTTTGACTCAAAAGGAGCGTAGCCGCGGAATGGAGAGGGCGTCACCTTTTACCTGCAAGTGCAAGGCCCTTGCCCTCTAAAATGAAAAAGAAAAAGGCCCACAAAAAAGCTCAACGAAGAAAAAAATTGAACCGGGAGTCGGAGAGAAACAGACAAGGGGTCCACAACATGGCTGCCATGCCGGCTGCACCAGAGACGAAGAACCCTATCAGGCTTAAACCAGATGCATTCTTCGGAACGGCAGGCAGAACCAACATGCTCCTGGTCACGGAGCGGCTCGACGGTTGAATCATCATCCGGAAGCTGCCCAGCCGTAGTGGACCGAGTCCCTGTAGTCGCGTGGGGCAAAACAGCATCTAAACCGCGATCTCAGCGCCGCCTTCAACATCCGACGCTGCCTGGCCTCCCCGTCGGGACTGCTTAGCAGCGTCCGGGGCCGAACAGGTTGCAGCGGCAAGTCCATTCCTTGCTGAGCACTAACAAACCAAAAGAAACGAATAGAGGTGACTTCCTTGGTCCCTTATTAAGCATAGGTTTCTCTGTGTGAAACCTGTAATGGATTGGCTCTGCTTGGGGTGGACAACCTGGATATATATGAAAAAAGCAAACGTCGCCGCCATCCTTCTCCGGCCCGTGCTTTCGACCCGTCACACCCAATCATATAACAGGTGTGCGTATGGCTACGCGTTCTGCTTACATGTAGTATCACGACCTTCGCAGCCTGGGAGTCTAATGAATAAATAAGATAGTCAAGGCAAGTCAAGAGGGAGCCCGTGCGAGCTCCCCCCACTTTAGGGGCGAGACCGGCCACACACGTGCATGGGATTGCGTGAACGGCGGTGCTGCGTTCGCTTAGTAATATGAGCGTGTGCTTTGCTTGTTGTCCGCGGCGGCCGGCGGCGGAGGGTTGCGGAGGCTTTCGTCAGGGACATCCTCAATGCCGTAGGCATGGAGCCCCTTGCGCGGCTGCTTAGGGATGAGGTAAGCGTCTCCGCGCTCCGTCCGCGCCATGGCAAGATCCGTGTACGCCGTCGGCGCGGCCGCGGTAAGCGGCGCCGATTTGAGGGTGTAGTTTGTCTCCACGGCGTTGCGCGCGGCAGCGGAGCGGCTTTCGCGAACATAGGCCGACCCCGCGGCAGCCAGACGCTCGAGCGAGCCGATCGGCCCCCCGGCGCCTGGCGCCACGTAGTGAACGCCTACGGGCGGCTGGAAAATGTCCATTTGGTCCCACGTGCTCGACTTCAGGCAGCTGAAGGGCGCTGCGAGCGGCCGCGCCGGGGTCTGCGCCAGCATCTCGCGCTCCTTCGACTGAAGCCAGTTCTGCTGGGGACCCACCACCATTCCCGGTCGGATCAATCGCATAAACGCAATGACGGTCGAAGTCGTGAACTGATAGTGCTTGATGAGGTAGCAGGCGATCAGCGAGCCCGTCCGACCGAGACCGGCCTTACAGTGGACGGCGATTGGGCCGGGCGTCGTCTCGGCGAGATGCAAGAACTGCTGCAGGATCGTATCGGTCGGCGTGGTCCCGTCTGGGAAATACATCTCGTGGTGCTGGAGATAGCACTCCACAAATCGCTCGGATGGGTAAGTGCGGTTGTTCAGACGCACGATGGTGCTCACGCCGCGCTCCTGCATAAAGCGGATCAAGTCGTCCATGCGGTAGGCAGAGAACAAGGTATGCGGGCGCGAGGTCTCCTGGCTTACGGGGGTCTGGGCCGGCGCCGCTGCCGCCGTGTTGGCGGATGAGCCGCCAATCAAGCTCTCGACGTACTGACGCATGTTGGGAAAGTACTTGTTTTGGCTCGCGCTGCCAACGGGAATAGATCCGTAATACTTGGCATTCGGGTTGTAAGAAACACCGGGGTCGACTTTGGGTGTGGCCAGGGCAAGGAATTTGTTGGTCACGAAGTTCATATCACCGTTCTCGACCTTTTCGTAGAATTCATACTCGGCCAAGTTGAAGTTTTGCAGATCAAGCAGGCCGATGCGCAGGGCCTTGTAAAGGCCGTTGAGGCAGTCTAGAATGGTGATCCCGTACGTGTTGGGGCCGTAGCCGGCATCGCGGTACGGCACATAGGAGTTCATCATGTGGCTGATCGGTGCGATCGCCGTCGTCGGTTCTAACTTGAAGGCCAGCATCATGTACGTCGTCAAAAGGAAGGCTGCATTAACGCAGTGGTCGCTGCGTTTGCTAGAGTACACGCAGATGGCCCGCGAGGGACTCGCGGCCTCCGAAGCAAACTTGTTGTTGATCAGGTGGCAAAACCGAATCACTTGGCCGAGGTTGTTCGGGCCGAAGTCCAAGTGGAAGTTGAGGTACGCAAAGTGCTGCTCCGGGCACACGTAGGAAATGTTCATGTGCTGCTCAGGAATTGTATCGGTCGACATGAGATACAATCGCCCCGGAATAAACTCAATCGCATGCTTGAGAATGAGTTCCTTCGGGTAAGTGGCCGGCAAGGTCTGGCGACCCGTCGTGGGGAACGGCATGGCGGCGAGCAGGAAGCGAAATAGGGTAGGGAGGCTGGTGAAGAAAACGAAGAAAACGAGCCGTTGATGCTGACCGATCGACTGTTGCTTCGTGGCGATAAGGGTGTGATGTGTGTGACAAAGACGAAGATTTGTTGCCACGTATCACAATGATTTTATATGTCTAGATAACGCTTCGTGACAGCACGGTTCGGGCTACGTGGGGACAAAGATTGATATATAAGGAAGGGTTGCGACATAAGATCGGTACGACCGGCACCGTCAGAGCACGAATGAAGCTCAATATAAATGAACGGAAAAGAGATCGGCAGCACTGCAAGGCTTCCAGAGGAGTGTCGCGTCTCGTGTGACGCAGAGCGGTTAGCTGAGACTAACCGAGTCAGATCGCGTAGTTGAGTCTATTGGTCAATGTTTCACGGTGAACGCGTGTCGGTGCGGAGTAGGCAATCAGACGTGGCGCTGATGCATGCGAAGGACATTATCGACAACATCTATTGTTGTATGGTATAGCATCACGGAGAAGTTAACGAAGCCAAAAAAAAGAAACCTGATAACCGCGACTAAAAAGCGAGGTGTTGCCCTAGCTATTGCATGTTCTCGCCAACTGGGAGCGGAGAGGCTTTCAGCGCGGGTGAGAAGTGTGCGGAATTATGGCCACCGTGTCACCTGTGTTGTTGACGGTTCACCCATCGACCGTCATCACGGGCCCTCAACTGGTATCAAAGGACGATTGCCCCTCACGGCGGCATCGTAAAAGCACCCCCTGACTCATATCCTGACCGTTAGAGCAGCTGGGTCCAAGCATGCAGGCTGATCGCACGACGGGAATAAGAAGGCCAAAACATGGTTCATTCATGAACGCCGGCCGCTAACTCAGCTCCCTGAGGGTCTCCCTCCCCTATGGGATCGTCGGGGTTGGGCAGTGCGCGGTAGCGATTTCCGCCGTATCCGTCTTATCTGCAGATCGTTTAGCGGAGTTTCGTTTTTAGACCGCCGCCGCCTTCCGCTGGCTAGCCGATTGGCTCAGGCGGTCCCCGTGTGCCCCATGTTGCATCAGGTAGAAAGATCGGCCGGCCGCATATCCCAGGCACAGAGGGCATGCCTGATCGTGCAGTGACGAACATGCCTCACATGCCCAACCGACTCGATTGCGCGATCTTTGCAATTTTCATGGCGATATTATGATGGCATCCATTTATTTATGTGATCGTTTTTTTTTTTGTCAACGCATGTGTGAGGAAATGTTCCTCATTAGCTCGCGGACCGTCTCTCGTCCTCCGTGCTTGTCGGCACGTTGTTGTGACTAGCAACCGCCTCCACCACTAGGCGTTCCACCGTTGCTCCCCAGCGGCTGAGCAGGATCGCATGAGGACGCTTACCGTGGCCATCGGGTGTCGGGGGCGGGCTTTCGGGCGGTGGCGTATCCACTTTAGAAAGACGCGATCACCCGGCCCAACAACCCGCTCGGATCGCATTGATCGGTGTATCTCCGCCGATGATGCCGGCCATTTCTCG
Organism: Caulochytrium protostelioides; assembly: GCA_003615045.1. NCBI lineage: Eukaryota > Fungi > Chytridiomycota > Caulochytriomycetes > Caulochytriales > Caulochytriaceae > Caulochytrium > Caulochytrium protostelioides. The sequence continues at coordinate 27,377 of ML014303.1, read as the reverse complement.
GCTCGGCATCTGCGTTCTGTCGGAACCGGGGCGTCACAACAGACCGGCGTCGGACCTCGAATCGAAGGCCCACCGGTGTTCCTCGGCGGTCGGGGCGCTGAGGCCTGAGTTCTTTCTCTCTCCGCTGCGACTGATCACGGCGCCATGGGGTCCAAGGGGGCCAAACCACCGCTCGCCGGATGGCCGCGACCCGGCCGAGCCGCCGCCTCCGCCGCGTCGGGTCGCAGATCGCCGGCGACCGTTAGCGCATCATGCGCCCGAGTAGGGAGCACCCTTTACCGGTTGGTAAATCAATCGTCTCCACAGGAACGACGGCGCATGCGTTTGATCGATATCGATGCGGTTGCATACCGTCAGCATACCGTCCGGGCCCGGGAGACCGGGGGCTGGGCGCGTCTGGCCAGACAGCACCGTGACACGGCCCGATCGTGCGCCGGCGTCACGCGGGTTGACTGCATATGCCACTGCCTCGCCGTGATTTATCCAATGCGTCTATTGAAAGGAGCTTTAGAGCGGGAAAAAAGGGATGATAGGGAGCCGGGAAATGGAGGAAGCAACCCGGCTGATTGGCGAGGGAAGCTCTGCTACAACGCCAAGCCCACCGCGCCGACCAGCGCCATGACCAGGGGCACCATGCCCTTTTCGAGGTATTGGTACGTGGTGGCGGCGCTGCTCTTGGCCGCTGACCCGTTGGTGGTCGCCAGGCTGGGCGCCGTAGTCGCTCCGGCGGCCCCTGTCGTGCTCGCCATAGCGATCCCATCATGGTCGTTCGGCTCGGTCGTTCCCGCGATCTCGCCATTCTCGGACGCGTCTGCGGCGGCGGCCGTGGTGCCGTCCACCTCGGCCGGGCCCTTGGCCGCGTTGGCGGCGGCGCAGTACTGCTGGGCGCCTCCGAGAAACTGGGCTGCGAGGGTCTCGGCGCCGCAGAAGTTGGCATAGCAGTATGATACAGCTCGGTACTTGTTGCAGAGACAATGGAACCACTCGGTTTGGTTGTTTTGCTTCGGTGCGCATGCCGCCTCGGGCGTCTCGTGGTCAGCCCCCAGCTCGTTGGATACGCAGAGGTTGAAGGTCGGCGCGCTCGGGCAGTTCTCCGGGACTTCGATGGCAAGGACAGTCGAGGCCACGCTAGCCGCGAAGGCGGCGATGATGACCTGAGACTTCATGATGTCAATGGATGTCAAGCTGCTGTAAAGGGTGGTCAAAGCGATGGGTTAATGAGTGCTACGTCATTCAGGCAGATGGTAGAAAGGAGATGTGGTTGTTGGGGGTACGGGTAGCTCGTGGTAGAAGTTTGCGAGTGCTACTGGTCGTGATTCCATTGAATACCGTGACTTCCCAGACTGCCTTCCTGTGTCATCTTCTGCAGCATTCTTTGAGTTTAAATACTGCAGAGCTCTACATCGCGGATGCAACAGTCATGTCTGATGCATCCATGACAATATGGGCTTCCGCTTCCGTCCCGCATGTACGAGGGAAAAACAAACAAATACAACGCTGTCATGACCTAGTTTTAGCATTGCAGCGAGTGGCGGAAAGACAGCGTCCTGCTGCGTCCGCTTGAAAGTCCAACTGAAGTCTTGCCGATCACGATGATGTTCTGGATGGGGAATGCCGCGAGGGAAAAGCCCAGACAAGGACTGATGAGTACTTGACTTTTCTTTTTCTTTCTGCCCCGCTCGTGTTGCTGGGGCCACGCCTTCGCCGACTGGGCTTGGCCCCGCGAACCCCGACACGTCCCGAGCAATCAGCGATGCCGCTCGCCCCTTCCGCGGTCTCCCGAGCAGACGCCACAGCGCCACCGCCGCCTGCTCGACCCCTGTCGCGAGCCCCACGCCTTCATGCTATGCGCCATACCCGGAGCGCCCGAAGCTCGTGTATAGGACGCGAGGCGGCCACCGGCAACTGGGGTCGTCGCGAAGGCGAGCGGCCGAGAGAAAAGAAGGGCTTCCCCGCGTCCTTCCCCGCCCATCTCGCCGCTCTTGACCCGGCTTCCGCCGAGCGTGCGCTGCCGTCTTGATCCACTGCACGGGCCGTGAGCCGTTTCCGACGTCGTGCTGCTCTTCCCCCAGGCTCTGTGTTTCGGGCCGCCTCATCGTCTTTCTGCTTGACGCGGAGCGTCTCGTGTCACCGCTGCAGCTTCTTCTGCCTCTTCCGCCACCGCTGTCGCCGTCGAGGACGACGCCGAGGACGACCACGGCGTCCGCCCGACCCACCCTCGCTGCTTGCCATCTTCAACTTATTTCTTCCCCCGGTGCCGAAGCAGCGACCTATCCTTCTCTGTTCTGCTTGAGAATGGTCTCGTTTATCTGCGCCCGGCGCGCAGTCGCCGTGCTTTGCCAGCCTGTGAGCCGCCTGGCCGCCGTCCGTGGCTTGAACGCCTCCCCACGCGCGGCGAAGGCTGCGGTGACAGACGCAGCGGCCCCGGCGTCAGAGAAGACATTGCTGCGCCAGATCGCCGAGAAGGACCCGGCCCTGATGACCGAGGCCGACTGGAACACGCTGTGCGCGCCGCCACAGCCGTCTATTCTCACCGAAGGCACCGTCATGAAGGGCCTCAATGTGCTCAAGGATGGCAGCGATCCGGTCGCGCTGGCCGATGACCAGTACCCCGCGTGGCTGTGGCTCTTGTTCGAGCCCAAGCCTGACTACTCGGTCGCCGCCAACCGGTACAGCCGCAGCTACATGCGTCACCAGTCGCAAATGAAGATCAAGACCAATGCCCTCAAGAAAACGCTGGGCTAGGCCGCCTCATCGCCCCCGGTGGCGCTGCAGCCTCCCGCCATGGCCGCCATGACATCAGCGCAGTTGGCCAGTGCCGCTTGCTCTGCTGGCCCTCCGCTGGCCCGGGATTGCCCGGGGACCATGCCTCGTCGCGATATCATGCTCATAGATCGTGCCATGGTCGAGTGCCTTCTGTGTCGCATGCTTGATAGCACCGTCGCTCTTGGATGAACATGCATGCCGCGTTCGGCCATCGATGAAGACCTTTGTGAAAACGGTCTTTCGTTCACCGCGTTCTACGCCTGGCGACGCATCCTTTTATAACTTTTTTTTTTCAGGGTCACTCTCGAATCTGTTAAAATCCGGCCCAGAAGTCATGACTCTGAATCTCGCATGTGGCCCGCATGCGTATTTCGCTGTTGGACCATGACGGGCCAATGGCACACCGACTTGCCTCTCGGGCTCTTCCACGTCTCCTCCTCTCACTCGTCTGAGCGTCCATTGAACTCTCTCTATTTTCTATCTATTTACCTGTCATCGTTTTGTGTTGTGGGGACGACCGGCTGGTGGTGGTTGTCGTGCGCGTCGTGATCGTGTTGGGTGATGCGATGGTGCCTTGCACATTAACGAACACACTGCGGAGGAGTGGTGCGCCCTGGGGTCGCCTGCAGCAAGCAGTGGAGGAAAGGGGCTTCGCCACCCCGTAGGGGGTCTGCGCTCTCCACAAGCCCCTTTCCTCTCCGCGCCGTCCCGGCTGGTCATGTCAATTGGTGGTGTTTGCGAAACAAAAGGGCTCGAGCTTCCCGAGCAGAGCGGTAGTGCTTGACACATCGACGGCAGAGGCACGGATGCAGCGACGTCGTTATCGGTATGATTTGCTTCGCGGGCAACCTGCTTGAACCAACCGATTTCCCTTAACCCACCCTCTCCTTATGTCGAACCCACGTGCGAGGTTCTGCTTCGATCCCGCCATCGCCTCGCGCTTCTGCTGGCGACGACTGCAGCGGTCGCAGTCGCCGCCCGTGCCCTCGTGATCGACGGGCACCACGTCTGCGGCTGTCGACGCCTGTATCACGTCCGTCCACGCCCGCCGCTCTGAAAACGCCGACGGCAGTATGCCCCGCCATTTCGGCGGCTTTCGGGCGCTTTCCGCGATGCCCGTAGCGCGGTCGTCGTGGCCGTCGTTGATGTCGACGGCGGCCCGTGCGGCACCCGGCTTCAGGGTCAGCGCCGACACCAACAGTGCGATCTCGCCGAGCCGGCTCCGCGGCTTCGGCACCTCGTCGTGTTTTTCGACGGTGCGGCTCGCGCCTGGTGATCCCGTCGGGACGGCCATCGGCGCGGCCTCGTCGACGGCCGGCGGCATCGGGTTGCGCATGCTCATCGAAGGCCCGCCCGGCGCCGGAAAGGGCACGCTCTCCAAGCGCGCTGCAGCCGCGTTCAACCTGGTGACGATCGCGTCGGGCGATCTGCTGCGGCAAGAGATCGAGGCGCGGACGCCGGTCGGCCACGACGTGGCGGCGCTCATGGCCGCCGGCGCACTGGTCCCAGACACCGTCGTCGCCGACCTCATTCTCGCGCGGCTCGCGGACATGGCCGATGCGCACTGGATGCTGGACGGCTTCCCGCGCACAGTGGCGCAGTCGCGCATGCTTGATGCCTACCTCGCGCAGATCCGTCAGCCCCTCGATCTGGTCATTAATCTCGTCGTGCCCGAGTCCATCATCCTCGCCCGAATCATGGACCGGTGGATCCATCCGGCCTCGGGGCGCACCTACAACCTCAACTTTAACCCGCCGGCGCGGCCCGGGGTCGACGACGTGACCGGCGAGCCGCTCGTCAAGCGGCCCGACGACAACGTCGACGCCTTCCGACAGCGCCTCGAGGTCTACCACCGGCATGCCGAACCCTTACTTGAACACTACCGAGAACGTGGGGTGCTGCGCACCATCCGAGGCAACACGTCGGCTGAGCTGTTCCCCAAGCTGCTCATGCTGCTGGAAGAGGCGCGCGTACAACGGGGCATTCCCGACACCCTGTCGGCCATGCCGGTCGTCGAAGCCGCTGTGCAAGGATAGCCGCGATGTCGGCCATGACGTCGGTTGGTCCTGATGTGAACTCTATGCGTTTTCTCTTTCTTTTTTGTTTTCACTCTTATTTCGTTTGTATGATACATCTTCTGTTTATTCTTGTTTGCCGCCGAGATACTTCTTTCTGCAGCTGCACGCGTCGTCTGTCTATGAGATGGAGGTAGGGGAGCGGACCCAAGCATGGCGGGCAACGAGTTTTCTAAGACTCATCTACCCCACAACGCGCGTGTTTTTTTGAACCTTTTATGAAGTGTTGTCAGATCGTTGCGATCCCAGCATGATCCATCATCCGTCGCGGCGTGCGGCGACCGATCGCGGTCCCGGAGAGCGAGGCTTCCTCCCACGTGGCCGACCAATTCTGCGGTACCGCCGCCGTCGCGCCCAGATTGCCTCGCGGCCGCGCCGTCCACCGCAGAAAAGCGTCATTGTCCGCCACGCCGAGGATGACGATCGGCTCGCCGTCCTCGTGATCTTTCGCGCCACCCGCACGGTGATGATCGTGCTCAGACGCGTGGTCGTCGTGCTCGGGGTCCAATTCGTGATCATAGCCAGATTCGTGGTCGCGGTCATGATCGCCAGCAGAAGGCGGGTGAGCAGCCTGTCCTGATTCATAGTCGAGACCCCGATGAAGATCTTCAGCCGGATGCTCAACTGGATACTCGGTAGGGTGTTCAGTAGGGCGCCCAGCTGGCGGGGCAAGATCGTTGGCGACGGATGCCTCCGCGGGCGCCGACAGCCGATCGGCCATCGCAGCATGCAGGGCACCCGGCGCTAGCACGCGATGGCGCACGACCGGGGCGCTGCGCATCCAATCGGCCACCCACGCCTCCTCCTCGGCCAGCGAGAAAACGACAGCAGGACCGCGCGTGGTCCATGCTGTGACGAGCGCGTTGACCACGTCGCGCGACACGATATACACATCGTGGCCCTGGTCGTGGTTGAAGAGGATCTCCATGCCGCGAGGGCGGGGCATCGGCACTGATGGCCGCAAATGATCGTCGGCGTCGGCGTCGGCATGCTCCCTGGCAGGTGTGGCGTCGCTGTCGCTATCGTCGACGCGGGGCCAGGCATCGGGCACCGGATACGGGCTGTCGCGCATCGCTTGGTGGGGATGCGGCGCCACGCGGTCCGCGACGAAGAGGGACAAGGCGCGGAAATCGATAAACGTCGTATCGGTCGCTTTCATGACGAGCGGCGTCAGCGGCAGTTTCTGCGCGGGACCGGCCCGCCAAAAGGCCTGCAGGAGTCCGCCGTCACGCTCGCAGTCCAGTAAGACCAGATCTCCGTGTGCCAGCGACTCATACCGCAACGCATCGGCCTCCGAGGTGGGCGGCGGCGTCATGGGCGGCATCGCAGATATCACCGTCGTCTCGGCGTCGGCAGAGACCGCCGGCGCGCATAAGAGGAAGCGCAAGGACACATCGCGGGGGCGCGACAAATGGTAGGCCTCTCGAATGATGGACCGCCGAACGACGTGCGATGGGAAAGACGTGATGCCGACGAGCACCAAGGGCGGCGCGGCGCGAGCCGGTGCCGGCGCCAAGGCGAACCCCCCTTCGGGCGGCTCCGTTGCAAGGCGCGACGTTCCTGCGACAGCCTGACGTAGTGCCGTCGTTGCGGACTTGACCGCGTCCTCGTAGTGCCCGTCTGCAGCCATCGCCGGGCTGACGGGCTCTGGTGGCCACGAGCGCGGCACGGTGCTGGATCCTGTGCGCGGCGTTGACCCTATGCTCCAGCCCGGGCGTCCCTGTGTGGGCGCGGCGGGCCCATCCAGGCCGTCGTTGCTCGGGAACAAACGGTCGTGCATACGGCCGTCGGATAGCTGCGCAGGATAGCCGAACGGATCCGGGAAGGCACAGTCGTCGTCGAGACAGTCGCCGGCCTCGGCGGCCCATGCGAGTTGGAGGCCCAGGCAGGCCTCGATGCTGCCCGCCTCGCCGGCGCAGGGGAACAGGGCCGACGGAAACGGCGACACCGCTTCATGGGGCTCGTGCGCATCGATGCGATGCCACGCAGTGTAGAGCACCATCATGAGAAGCAGCGCGAACGAGGCGAGTGCGAAGCGGATCCGGCGATGGGCTACGCAGCACTGCCGGGCGGCAGTGGACCACCGCGAGCGGCGCTCCTTTTTTGCGTGGTAAGGCCCCGATGGCGCATGATGACTCGGCTCCGGCTCATGGGCGAGCGGAAGCGCCAGCGATGCCGACGAACGGTGCGTCAAGAACGTCATGATGATACCGCGGATGGGCAGAGACCAGGGCGGCACGTCACACAGGCGAGCGCTAGCCGGCAACCGAATCGCGTGAAAAAGGTACGCTACGTGGACGACGGTCAGCGTCAGCGGTGCTGGACGGTGATCGAGACGGGAACCTGCGATGGCGAGGTGGTCACCATTTGTCTGGGCACCCTTCTTGGTGTTTGTGGGCCCGGGAAGACCAAACACGACGTCGCTCGTCAGAGATCGTGGTGATCAGGTAGCGCACCGTTGGGGCTCCCCCAGATGCCCTACCAGTCAGCTCTATATAGCGGCAGATGTTCGGCCAAGACATCGTTCTGCCGCCATCAGAAGACTTGTATACGCGCGTCGGTGAAGTCATAACATCCCAGTGGATAGAGAGCCGGTGTCACACCTACCGACCGGTGCCGCTGCGTCACACGCGTTTCACCCAACTCCGTCAGGGTCAAGCGCAGCCGTTCAGTGGCGAAGGGTGGGTGTCGGAGGAACAGGATCACCGAACAGGATCGCTCTGGTCGCTCCGGTGACACGAAATGGATGTCATCAGCGCCGCCCGCAAAGTGCTGAAGGCGGGAAGGATCGCGAGGGATACAGCGATCGGCGTCGGCGTCGGCGTCTGCGGAAAGCGGAGTTTCATTCTGATATGTCTTCTGTTTACCGCGGGTGGGTCATGGCATGCTTCGAGCCCCCTGATTGATGAAATGACGCCTCGTGAGGACGGCCCCCTTCCAGGCCGGTGGTACCATATTGGCCAGCCGTCGGGTCGGGGCGCACGAAAGCGAGAGACTCGCGGCGGAGACCGCCGATTTCGAACGATTGGCGCGATGGCCGTGATCTGTGGCCATGGGGGCCACAGATCTTAAGCACGTGTTGAATTCCGATGGCCACTGGGTCCCGTAAAATACATGATTTAACCGCCATCGGATCCGCTCGGGAGTGCTTCTGCTTCGCGAACAATGATAGAACGCCGACGTCGCTGTAGTGACTGATGAACCGGCAAGGCCGGCAGGACCCAGACGAGCAGGGCCGCGCCGTTCGTGGGCGCTATGACGTGGCGCAGGGCTGCTAAGCGCCGTATGACGACCCCGTCGACGCCATCATAGACGAGATGCAGACGAACGCCGTGTTGTTGTTGTGATGCTGGTGCTGTTGCTGTCGGAGAGCATCGCGCTTCCGGTCGTCTCGGAGCCTCTTCTGGTCGCAGGGAGTGCTGCCGGCCAGTTGCCGGATCGATATGAGCGCAGGCCATCATCGATCAGGCGACATCCGAGCGCTCTCAAGGACTCGCTCTGAAAGCTTCGACATGATACTACCATCGTCCATCGGCACCGACGTCTGCCATGACGCCGATTGATCCGGCAACCGCAGCGACAGTGGCTAGTTGACGACTCAGCATCCCCAAGCTGATGCGGCAGGCGCGGCCCGAGTAGGGGAAAGTATGCATGCCGCGCGGCTAGCAAAGCCTCCTACTATTTTGCATCTGGTATGACAAAATCTTGATATTGCCTCTTTTAAATATCTTCTAGATCAGCAGTCGGAGGCTGAAATGTCACCCCGACGCTCCATGAGGCCGTTTGGGTGGGCGAGCTCGTGTCGGACAATGTGATGAGACATTCATGCCTCTCGGCTTCCCCACTTGTAAGTGATACACACATTCCCCCTCATCCGAGGACGGCACAACCGCAGGCTTGACAAAGAAAAATGCCGATACATTCGGGTGACAATGTGGCCGCTTTCAACCGTGCCGTCGCAAGTTCATATTTTGCGCTCCACTGCATACTGTATCAAGATAGAATTAAGGCCATCCCTCCAGGTCCCAAGGCGAAATGCCGAAGAGGACCGATTCCCGATCGACTTCATGCATCGCCCATCCCGTCACAACAAAGACAGGGATAAGGCGGCGTTCGCGAGCACTCAGGACTGCTTCCCTTCTGAATAAGCCGGACGCCGCAAGGTGAATCCCTCCAGCACGCGGACATAATCGTTGCCGCCTGCACGGCCAAGAGGCTTCAACTTTGCAAGATCGACATTACCACGCTCATCGAGGACGTCCTCGCGGACATGCACCTGTTCGATCAGGCCAAACACGACGGTTGTGTTGACGTTGCCGTCGTCGTCGCGCAGCGGAACCATCGGGGTGCCCGTGCGCGCGGGATCGAGGACGGTGCACTCGAACGAGATGGCCGCGTCCGCCGCCAGCGGCGGCTTGACCACGGTGCTTGGCTGCTTCGCGACGCCGCCGGCGGCCATCTCGTCGTAGCCCGCGGGCGCATTGATGCACGTGTAGTTGGCCGAGTTGACGTACCACTCGCTCATGATATTGACGGTGAACTCGCCCGAGGCCTTGATGTTGGCCAAGGTATCCTTGGGCCCTGCGGGCGGCACGTTGATCGAGATCATGACCACGGGCGGGCGGTGGCACACGACGTTGAAGTAGGAGAAGGGCGCCATATTGACGAGACCCTCCGCGTTGACGGTCGCCGTGAGGGCGATCGGGCGCGGAACCACCGCCGAGACAAGGAAGGCATACATCGATGCGGGCGGCACGTCTTGGGGAGCAAAAACCTTTCGTGTGACCCGGCCGGCCGGGTGCGGCTGCTCAATGCCGGGCGTCCATGCCGGATGCGGCGGCTGGGTCATCTGGTAGGCATGATCGGCATGAAACGCGGGGCGGCTCGCCTCCTCTTCCGCGCGCGGCGTAAAATCAGGCCGCGCGTTCAGCGTCATCGTGGGCTGCAACGAGTGGCGATACCGTGTCGAAGCCGAAGTCGCAGCGATTGCAGCGGATGGGGTCCGGTCAAGGTGACGAAGCAATCGCGAATATGCGGTTTGTGGGCGGCTTGCCAGAGCAATGAGCGGCATGGGCGACAGAGGCGCAGGACGGTGGATCGTGACGTTTTTAATTTATTTGGCGGCGTCATATGTCAAGACTTCATTGCGGCATGATCGATGGGTCGAAACAACACAGATAATCCTGATCCCCCCCACAATGGGTATACTGACGGATCAAACGATCAGCATCTGTGATCTGTCTCTTGCTCGAGTCTGCTACTCGAGAGCGGAGCAGATCGCGATACACCGCGCCAACTCCATGGGTTGAGACCTATTGCGGCAGGGCCGCAAGACCAAACAAACCAATGTGGTGGCTGCAGAAAGAGAAGACAAGCCGAAGGGGGCGAAGGGGGTGCTCCAGCGCAGCATACTGAGCACGTTAACCGAAACTGGGGTAGCCACATACAGGCCCGCGAAGCACGACGACCGTCGAGGTCAGTGCTGGCAAGGGCTCATGATCCGCGGCCACGGAGTGCTCGTTCGGCGGTCATCCGCGCTCTGACCGGCGACTGGTCAAGGAGTAGGTTCCACTCTCGCTCTCTTCCCCTCCGTGCTCTTCAGCGACGGCCCCAAGGGGTATGGCGCCCGCCCCATCTGGACGCGATCGACTCGCCATCCCATCAATGCCGGTTCTTGCATGATGTCATGATGCGACGATGCGCTTATGCTTGGTCAGAGGGTGCCAGGCTCATGCACCGTTATCTAGAGCATAATGGGTAAAGCGCCGCTGTTCCCATCAGAGCTGTTTTCAATCGGAGCTGTCACTTCCCAAAGCTTCCCAAAGGACAACATGGATACCGTCGACGGAAGTGCCACACCCATTCCAAAAGACACACAGAGACCGACAGAGAATAAATCGTCAAACAAGCCGCGAATGGGGTATGATGTCGGTAAGAGAGGAAAGTGAAGGGAAGGAAAGTTCAAATAAATGGCCAACTAGGAGATAGGTTTGTTCCCGACGCATGAAACGACAACGCGAAGACGGTAACAACGACCGCAGCGTGCTGCCGTGAAAAAGCCGGGTCACTCGATGGATTTCTCTACACGCCATCTGACTAAAAGGAACGCGGGGTTAGCCGCGCTCCCCACACACCCCTGGTAAAAAAGGATGAAGTGACGAGGCCACCGAGAGGCACAAGTCCCAGGTTTGGTATAGTGTGTTGAAAGACAGACGATTGGTGCTTTTTTCTACTAGTGAACCCTGCTTTCCTTTTGTTTCTTCATACCTCCGCCACGACTCGCTGCGTTGGGACGCAGCAGCCAGAAAATAGTGGTGTAGACTTCAGCCGTGCCAGACGTGTTTCCCATGAAGACAGGGCTCCTCGGCTTATATATGTGCCTTGCCAGCCGCCCTGCGGCCCCCCTGATGCTGCGGCGGCCTGCGCCATATTGGCCTGCGGCGCAGCAGAAAACTCCGCCATGCCCGCGCAGCGCGCAGTGGCCGCCATGGCTGAGTGGGTCCGCGCTGTCGCTGGGCACGGGCACCGCTGCGGCCCATCGCCCGCGTCGCCTGTGGGTTTCGTCTCATGACCGCCGATGGCAGGCTCATCGCACGCCGCTAGCGCACGTCCGGAAAGTGCATGCCACACGCTCTCATTGACGACCGACCTCGTCCTCCCGTCGACTGTTCCACCCCGTTCTCGACCACGGCCACGATGTGGCGAGCGCAACATGGACGCGGCAACGTCAGCGTTGCCGTCGGCCATCGCAGCCTGAGCCCGTCCTTTTCATCAGATCCCATGCATGCCCTCCAACAAGAATGAAAGAATGAACTCTGACGCGATCCGAAAAATCTGCTGAAAAGAAAATCGCTTAGGACTGCGCGCGGCTCCTCACGCGGCGCGACTTCACGCTGCGGCTCTGGCGGCGATTCCTGAGCGGGCGCGCCCGGACCCGGACCCGGGCGATGCGGCGGCCGGAGCGTGTCGCCGCCCCGAGCCAGGCTGAGGCCAAGCGGCGGGTCAGGGGAAATTTGCTGCTTACCGCGACACGGCCGTGGCCAGGTCACCGACGCCCATCGGCCTCCGACCGACCCCCGCCGCTCGCCCAAGTCAGGTGTGACCAGGCCGCCGCGAGCCAGGCCGCCATGCGAATTCGCCAAGCGTCACGAAAGGCCATGTGCCGGCAAGCGCCCATGTCGGGTTTCCCCGGGCGAGGATGGACACCTGGCTGATTCGACGCGCGCCGGCAGGCGCGCCAGAGGCGTCCCGAGCGGTCCGGGGCCTGAGGGGTCGCAAGCCTGGGCGGACACGGGCCGGTCTCGCGGCCATAGGGGCAGGCGGGTGCCTCGGCACAGGTGCCGCTGAGCGCGTGCCGTGCTGCTGAGCGGCTGAGCGACGGCTCGGAAGGCCATGAGGCGGCGGCGGGGCCGCCAGGCGAGGCGACCGCCACGACGACGCTGGCCGGGAGCTGAGAGGCGGGGTCGCGTGTGGCGCGCCTCCGCTCGTCTCCTATCACATGCGTCGTTGGTTCGTGTTGGCATGCGCAGGCATCCATTCCGCGTCTTCTCAGCGTCACGGGTGCCCCCGCCTTGTCCCCATGAGGCGCGCCACATGCTAGGCCCATCGCTATCGCCATCGCCGTCGTCATTGCCATCGTCTTTTGGGCATACCGCACGCGTTTCTTGTGGGCTGACGCCGTTGACATGCCATCGTCAGATTGAGAACAGCATGACGTGAAGAGGCTCGGGGGGTGGTCTGAACAGCATACCCGCTCATTCGCGATATAGCCAACGCGATAGCGCGAGCCGCTTGACCGCCCAGGCGCCGCCCTTGTTTTTTTTTCTCCCCAGTGTTGTCGCGTTGACGGCGTGCGCCGAGCCTGCCGCCTTGTGCCCCGTTTCGAAGCCTCTTGGCTCTTTTGCCCTCTCCCATCGCGCTTCGGCCGTCGCCTCGCGCCTGCTGCGGTTCCGCCCCGTCGCCCTATCCAGGTGATAGTGCGATTTTCCAGTCTTTTCGCCCCCGGTCGCGTGTCCGTCCTAACAACACGGAGACTCCCTTTTCCTCCGCTTCCTCGTCCATCTCCCCATCGGTTTCTGGCACGACACGGTTCTCGGTGACGCGTGAGGATTCATACTCTGATACCATTCGGACCACCAAGGGCCTGCCCCACCCCTTCATCCCGCGACCCAACCACACGCATCTCCGTGTGTGTGTGTGTGTGTGTGTGTGTGCCCTACTCTGCGTCTCCGTGTGTGTCCACACGCGCCGACCGTGCCACGTGCTTGCCCATCCCCCTTGCGTGTGCGTCTCCCCGCGTTTCACCCGTGTGTGACCACGCGCCACCATGTCGTCGCTGTTTCGATCCGAGGAGATGGTGCAGTTCCAAATGTACATCCCCTCGGAAATCGCGCCCGCCTGCGTCGCCGAGTTCGGCGAGCTGGGCTGCGTCGAGTTCTGCGACCTCAATGCGGACGTGAATGCCTTCCAGCGCACGTTCGTCAAGGAGATCCGCCGCTTGGACGAGGTCGAGCGCAAGATGCGCTTCCTGCGCGCGCAGATCGCCAAGGAGCACCTGCCGATCAAGGAGTATGACGCCGGCATCGACGGCGCGCTGTATGCCCAGGTCCGCACGCAGCAGTCGGTCGACGATCTTGAGGCTCGTGTGAGCGAGAGCGACGGCTGGCTTCGCCAGATGAACGCCTCGTACGAGACCCTCAACAAGCGCTTTATCGAACTCACGGAGCTCCAGTACGTGCTGCGCGAGACAGCCACGTTCTTCGATGCGGCGGGCCGCCGCGACCCATTCCCGGACCAGCACGAGGACGCCGGCCTCCTCAACAACGCGGCCCTCATCGACGTCGGCGATGTCGAGCACCGCGGCGGCGGCGGCGAGGTTCTCGCGGCCCACGGCACCGGCATCGGCTCATTGAATCTCGAGTTCGTGAGCGGCACCATCGACCGCCGGCGTATGGCGCTGTTCGAGACGATCCTCTTCCGCGCACTCCGCGGCAACCTCTACATGAACTTTGTTGAGCTCTCGGAGACGATCCAGGACCCGGAGACCGACGAGCCGGTGGCCAAGAACGTCTTTATCATCTTTGCGAACGGCCGCGAGCTGATCAACAAGATCCGCAAGATCTCCGAGTCGCTCGGCGCCACGCTGTACCCCGTCTCCGAGGATGGCACGAAGCGCCGCGACGACATGATGGAGGTGCAGAGTCGCCTCATCGACTTGACTCACGTGCTGCAGAGTACGCGCGAGACACGGCTCGTCGAGCTGGCCAAGATCGCCGAGCTGCTCGATATGTGGCAGCAGACCGTCCGCAAGGAGAAGGCCATCTACGACACCATGAACCTGTTCCATGCCGACGCCAACCGCAAGGCCATGATCGCCGAGGGCTGGACGCCACTCGTCGCTTACCACGGCCTCCAGATGGCGCTGGCCGATGTCGCGCGTCGCACCCAGTACCCGGTGCAGCCGCTGCTCCACGAGCTGCGCACGCGCCGCACGCCACCGACCTTCCATCGCCTCAACAAGTTCACCAACGCGTTCCAGGAGATCGTCGACGCGTACGGCATTGCGACCTACCAGGAAGTCAACCCGGGCCTGTTTGCGACGATCACCTTTCCGTTCCTGTTCGCCGTGATGTTCGGCGACTTTGGCCACGGCATCATCGCCTCGCTTGCCGCCGGGTGGCTCTGCCGCAACGAGGGCTGGCTCGCCAAGAAGAAGTGGGGCGAGGACTGGAACATGATCTTCTCGGGCCGCTACATCGTGCTGCTCATGGGCCTGTTCTCGATCTACACCGGTCTCATCTACAACGACATCTTCAGCAAGCCCATGAACCTGTTCGGCACCGGGTGGTCCTGGGTCCAGGCGAACCACGGCAACTCGGAGATGTGGGTCGGCGAGAAGCACTGGACCTACATCATCGGCGTGGACCCGGCCTGGCACTCGGCGGAAAACAAGCTGCTGTTCATGAACAGCTACAAGATGAAGATGTCCGTCATCATGGGCATCGTTCACATGACCTTCGGCATCTGCCTCCAGATCTGGAACCACAAGCGCTTTAACAACCAGATCAGCATCTGGGTCGAGTTCTTGCCCCAGATCATCTTCCTGCAGAGCATCTTCGGCTACCTCTCGCTGCTCATTATCTACAAGTGGTCGGTGAACTGGACCGACCCGGGTCAGGCCCCCGGGCTGCTGAACACGCTCATCTACATGATCCTCTCGCCGGGTAACGTCGACGAGTCCATGCAGCTGTATCCGGGCCAAGCCGCCATCCAGACACTGCTGCTGCTCATTGCGCTCGTGTGCGTGCCCGTGATGCTCTTCGGCAAGCCGTACTACCTGTACAAGGAGCACAACAAGCACCGCGAGGCGGGCTATGCGAACCTGGTCGGTGAGCGGCCCTCGCTGGACGGCCCCGGCGCCGGTCCCGGCGCCGGCGAGGCCGACGACGTGATGCTGACCACCGCCCCGTCTGCGGATGCCGGCGCCGGCGCCGGTGGCGAGCACGGCGGCGAGCACGGCGAGGGCTTCGACTTTGGCGAGATCATGATTCACCAGATGATCCACACCATCGAGTTCGTTCTCGGCTGCGTGTCCAACACTGCGTCGTACCTGCGTCTGTGGGCGCTGTCTCTCGCGCACGCGCAGCTCTCGGAGGTGCTGTGGTCCATGATCCTGGGCAACGTGTTCACGATGGAGGGCGGTAGCACGCCGATCGCGCTGGTCTGCGGCTTCGCGGTTTGGTTCACGCTGACCGTCTTCATCCTGCTGCTGATGGAGGGCCTGAGTGCCTTCCTCCACGCGCTGCGTCTGCACTGGGTCGAGTTCATGAACAAGTTCTACGGCGGCACGGGCAAGCGCTTTGAGCCTTTTGCCTTCTCCCGCGTCCTCTCGGACGAGGAGATGTAAGCTCGGCGTGTGTTTGTTGGCTCCCGCCGATCGCGGGAATCTACCGATGTCTTTTGTTTTTCTCCTTTGAGTGCTTTTTTTGTTGGCTTCCTACACGACTCGCTGAGTCACGGCTGCAAGACGGCCATGGTCGTTTTTTTCTTTCGCTCTCGATGACCGCTCCACGTCTTTGTCAACGCGAAACACGTCGGATCGAGACCTTGATGAAGAGAAAGGGAGGCGAGTCCCATCAAATACGACATGAATACGACAATCTCTCCAGACATTCTAAAAAAACAAAAGGGCCAGTCGGCAGTTCACTTGGAAAACGGATCAACGACCGCGGATCAACGCAGACGCTTCTCGCTCGAGCAGTCCGGGTAGCGGCGAGCCGCCCGTCTCTCAATTAGGTACGCGGTACGCGGCTCGCAGGCCACGGGCCAAGGGTGTCCAGTGGGAACCGTGGCCGTGATGACCGGGGCCGCGGGGGTGACGGGGATCGATGGGCCGACGGCCGGTCAGCCTTTTCGCCGCTTCCGCGCTCATCCAGGATGCGCTGAGGGCCCGCCGGCGCTGCCGCCGACCACGCCGACGCCGCGGCGTGCGACGATCGCGCGAGCGGCAGACCCTCGGGTGAAAGCTCGGCGAGACGGGGTTCGGCGCGCCACGCGGCCCAGAGCGCGGCAGCGCGCCGCTCCCACTCGTGCTCCATGCGCGCCTGTGCGCGCGCACGACTCGCGACGACGTCGTCGCGCAGCCGTTTGAGGGTCGCGAGGTACGTCGTCTTGGCCGCATCGAGCGCCATCGCGTGCTCGTTGCGCAAGGCGCGCACCGACTGCGTGTAGGCGCGCGTGTAGCGCTGCTTGAGCCGCGCGACGGCCGCCGCGTCGGGCATCGGCGGGGACATCGGCGTCGGGGGCATCAACGAGGTCGCGACGGGCGAGGTCGCAACGCCCACGGTGACGCGGGCGGGCGGCGAGCGCGGACATGTGGCGGCATGGCGCGTCAACGGCGGCGGCGAGACCGGGATCGGACTCACGGCACGCGTCATGCGCGGCGGCAGATCGCTCATGGCGCTCGCGTCACGCGTGGCTGGCGGGTTGATGGGATCGGTCGCGCGATCGACACCGAGGGGTCGCGGCGGCGGCGGCGGCGGCGATGGCGGCCTCATGACGGGGTCGGTCGCGACGCCGACGGTGTGGGTGGCCACCGGCACGGGTTGCGGAGGCGGGGTCATGGGCCGCAATGCCGCCTCGTTCTGAAGGGTGTGGATCGCGTCCAGACGCCGCTTGAGCCGGACCGGCGTGCCGTCGGCCACAGCGTCCGCGGGGAGACGGAGGGCGACGGCGAGTGGCACGAGGATGGCGTCTGCCGCCTGCGCCGCCTCAGCCGCGGTGTTCTCGCGCGCCGCCGCGCGCTGCGCCTCAAGTTCACGAATCGCCTGGTCACGCTCGGCAACGGCGGCCTCGAGCTCACGAATGGACCGGTCGCGCGCCGCGACGGCGGCCTCGAGGACCTGCGTCTCGGCGGCGCACGCTTGCCGGAGGCGCGTGAGCTGGGCGGCCGTCTCGAGGAGATGCCCCCGACGCGCCCGCAGCACGGCGAGTTCTTGTTCGCGTGCCGCGGTTTCAGCCAGCGCCGCAAGCTGCTCGCCATGCGCCATCGCCGACGACGTCGATGCCGCGAGCGTGTGATGGCGCACGTCCGCGCCGGAAGCCGGACCATGCGAATCGCTAGCATCAGACCATGCCAGGGCATGACGCGTCGTCTGGGCGCCGCCCGCGTCCCGTGACGGCTCCTCCGGCGTCGGCAGCCCCGCGATGCCTCGATCATGATGCGCCAGGGCGCTCGTCTCCAGCAGCGCTACCACCGAGTCCAATTCGGCAAAGTCACCGTCGCCGTGGCGAAACGCATGGCCATCGTGATCGCCGTGAGCGTGGCCGGCGTCTTCAGGCTGGCCCGGCCGCTGGAACTGCGACAACAAGCGGGCGGTGGGCCGCGGCGAGGTGGTGGTCGCGCTGGACACCGGTGACGGCGTTAAACGCAGGAGCGCGGGGTCAATCGCCGCGTCGGACGCCGGCGTGATAGCGATCACAGGCGGCGGCACCGTGGCACGACCCGCAGGGGTCGACGGGAGCGCGTCGGTATCAGCGCTGTCGGCCAAGGCGGCGCGAACGGCGTGCGCCTGCTGCGGCGCGACCATCAAGGGCCACCCGGCGTCGCTGTGCGCGCTCGCCTCGGCGCTCCCGAGCGCGCGGCGCTCCGCTCCGTCTTTCGCGCGGTGAGCCGCATCGAGCGACGACGATGGGATGACCGCCGCCGCCGCGTCGGGCTTTTGCGCGTCGAGATGCGGCGCCGACCGCAGCCGCTCGAGCAGCTCGACGTCGTTGGCCGCGTCCAGGTCGCGCAGATCCATCTCGCCAAACCCCGTGACTTCGAATTCCAGATCGAGCTGCATCGCCAGATCCATCGCCACGTCCGCGTCGTGATGCGGGTCGGGATGGCCTTCACGAGGCATGATCCGCGGCGTGCGGTCGGAGACGCCCACGACCCCCGCGGACGCAGGCGACGTCGGCCTCGGTGCTCGTGCCGGACCCGGCGCCGAGCCAGGCTCCGAAACTGGCGTCAGCCCGGCGAGATCGGCGAGGTGGGTCAAGCCCTCCACGCGGTGGGGCCCCTGTGGAAGGTCGTCGTCGACGGCGCGACCGGCCGAGCCGTACAGATCGGCCCCGTGGCGCGCCTGTTGCGCTGACGAGGCCGGGCGCGGTCGAAAGGGCGCCAGCAGCGAGTCGTTGACCGAGGGTGGCGGCGAGAACGATGCCGAAGCGTCGAAGCGATCGTAGGAGCGCTCGGTGGCGGCGACGGCGGCGGCCGCCGCTGCCGCCTGAGGGGCTGCACGGAGCGAGGCCTGAGACGATGCCGGCGACGAATCATGCCAATGCGAGAGGTCGGGGTCCAACGGATCATCCAGGTCAGCGCTGCCGTCGCTCGCGTCCCGCGCATCGTGATGCGAGCCATGGGCGCCCGTATCTGCGTGGGCGTGGGCGTAAGCGCGAGCGCGAGCGCCAGCATCGCCGCCCACGGCTCCGTTCGCGTCTGCAGCGGCGTCGGCGTGGTCGAGGGCCGCCAGGTCGTCGGGATGCAGCGCGATCGGCATATCGGCCGCCGGGTCCGACATGACCGCCGAGAGGGCCGAGATGGAGGCAAAGTCCGAATCCACGTCGGATCCGGCGTCCTGCTCGTCGGCGATGGCGTCGTCGCGGAGCGGCGCCACGGGAAGCGCGTCGGGGCCGCCCCCGTCTGGGGTTGGTGTGAGAGCATGCCGGTCCCGTTTCGGGTGGAGAGCGGGGCGCCAACCGTGCGCCAACCGTGTCGACCGCGCCGTGCCAGTGCTTGTCGCCGCCGCTGCGTGCGCCGGTGCCGCGGGCGCCGTCACGCGCGATGGCGCGCCGCGGGCCGGTGTCATGGCTTGCTCGAAGGCGGCGAGGAACGCGCGATGGGCGTCCAGACTATCGGGACTGACGATGCGGTCGGGATCGAGCGCGGCCAGCGAGTCGTCGAGGCCGCTGCCGTCGCCGTCGCGGGCCCGGCTGCCCGCATGGGGACGGTCGCTGCCGACGGCGCGACGGACGGCGCTCTTCAGGCTGCGGGTCTCGATCGCCGCCGGCGCCGGCATGCGGCGCGGCGCTGGCGCTGGCGTCCAGGGGCCGGGCGCTGTCGGCAGCTCGCGCGCGATATCCAGGTCGAGGTCGAGGTCGAGGTCGAGATCGTCGAGGTCGTCGGCGAGATAGCGCTGTGGGTCGCCGCGATCCGCGGGCTCGTGAGGCCGAGCGACCGCACGGGTGCTCCCGTCCTGGCTGCCCAAACGTGCGTCCTCAGAAGAGCTGCCGGGACGGGCCGCGTGAGGGGAGGAAGCCCATGCTGGGGCGGAGCCGGCGAGCATGGCCGGGACACGGGCCGTTGGGGGGTGAGCGAGCGGCCGACCCGAGCCGCGGCACGGCCGAGGGACACCCCGGCCGCAGCAGAATCGATCCGGGGTCCTCGGTCCGGCGACCAGCGACCCAGCGAGCGAGCAGCGGCGAGCAGGCAGCGAGCGGACGAGCGGGCGGAGGCGGAGGCGGAGGCGGATGCAGCACAGTCGTGGGCGGTCGCCGGGTATGAAGAGCCTAGGGGCGGCCTCGCCTAGGCCGGAGAGGTGGCCACGGAGAGCCTGCCGGCGGTCAAGCGGAAGGCGGAGGCGAAGCCCGAAGTAAGCTCCCAGCCCTGCGCTGGGCTCGGCCGCTAGATCACCGTTTGCTGGTCTCCGCGTATGGGGTCCGCAGGCTCGCTTGTCCCACGCAGGTCTTGGCGAGACCCCCGCCACCGCTGAAGTGCAAAGCACGCCAGTCCTCAAGCCCTCATGGGCCCTCCTCTCCAGAGGCTACCCAGCCCCTCAGCCCGGCCTCGCCCCGCCGAAGCGGCCTCGGCGTTGACCGCCGCCCGCTTGCGGTGTCGGCGACTTGCTGCCGTCTCTTCGGCAGGACACATGGCCACGCGCATCGCTGACCCGCCACGTGGCTGCATCCCGCCAATGGGCCATCCACCTCAGCCTGATCACACGAAGATCAATGAATCGGTATTGAGAAACAAAAACGAAAAGTAAAAGAAAATTGTAAAGAAAGAAAAAGGATGAATGCGGAGTCGAGGATCAACGCAACCCCGACATCAGCGCTTCATCCGTGGGTGGCGGGACCCTGCGGGGCGGGCTCTATGCCTCGGCGACGGTCGCGCCAAGCTCACAGAGTGCTTCGTGCATGAGGTCCGCGTCAAGCGGCGCTCTCCTGAGGCCCGCTCCAAAGGTGTTTTCGGACGAGTACACGACGTAGAGGAACCCGTCTTCGTCCTTGTGCTCCTCGTAGACGCGGGCCAGCAGCATCGACGACGGCGGCAGCACGCCCTCGACAAAGATGAAGATCGCTTTCTCGGGCGCGAGCTTAATGCGCTTGCGGATGACGTAGACGAACTGGCCGACGGTCAGGTCGGACGGGACGAGGTACTTCTTTTTATCGATGAGTGGCAGCGATGGCGACGACTGCGCACTGCGCTCCACGATGCAAGGGATACGGTCCGGATACTTCTGGGTGATGCGCGAGGCCTCGAGCGCCCGCTTCTCGAACGGGTACTCGTCCTTGAACTTAGAGCGGACCATGGTGCCGGAGCGACGGGATTGCGCGATCAGGAATGAAAGCAATGAGCTAGAAAAAGAGAAACCGAATTGGGCGAGATCGGCCAAAGAAAACTGACGAGCAGGGTGCGGCGATCGGCCAAGTTAAAACCGTCGGCAAAGCTTAAGCGAGACCAAGGGTCGGCGACACGGGCCGATCGTATGCGCGATGTGTCGGTAGCACGACCACGAGCGTGATTCAAATTCTGATATAGCGGACCAATCCAACCGTCCTGCTGAGCGCTACGATGCGTTACGATGCGATGCAATGCGATGCGATGCAATGCGATGCGATGCGATGCAATGCAATGCAATGCAATGCGATGCGAAACCGCGTGATGAAGCGACGGGTTGGGGCGCCACGTATGAGCGGGATCGTGGACGCTGTGGCGTGCTTGTGTGAGAACGCGGGAAAGGAGGAAAAGGGGGCCCGGGCGATAAATATAACTAAAGAGCATCAGGCGTAGGCGCCCGGCATCAGGCGGATGAGCGCGCCAGCCAGGCCCCGTCGAGTCGATGAGGCGATGCGTGGAGGAGCCAGCACACGCGAGGAAGGACAGGGATGAGGCGGCACCCGACCCGACCCGCGGATCGCAGTTGGGCCATTGCGGACGCGCCGCACGATGGGCGGCGCTGTGGTGCCGATCCTGGCGACGGGCGAATATGGCGGCGCGTCCCGCGAGTAAAAATAGGCGGAGGCGGCCCTCGGTGCGCGCGGATCGCCAGCAAAGGGCGGCAGCCGGGGGGCGGCGCGGCCCGACGTGGCGCGCTATGGCCCGGCGTGGCACACCATGGCAGCGTGACGCCTACGAGAACGGGGGCGAGGCGCCAGTCACATGTGCGGAGCCGCGGCGGCTGATCCATCCGGCAGGCGGTGGCAGCGGGGGTGACGGTGGCGGCGGCAGGGATGTGCGGCGCGGTCGGCGGCTCCATGATTGCAGCGACGGCTCCATGATTGCAGCGACGGCTCCATGCCATGCCATGCCATGCCATGCCATGCTCGCCGGCCTGCCGAAAAGCCGGCACGGTGCCGCGCTCGCCGGCCTGCCGAAAAGCCGGCGAGCGCGGCACCTCGGTGTGCGAACGTCAACACGGCTCCAGCAGCAGCACGGAGACGACGACGGTAGCGAGCGATCCACGCATCGGAGGTTGAGCACGGTGCCGCGATGGAGCCCGTGCGATCTGTGGCTCGGGATGTATCTCCGACCGTGTCGACCACGAGTCGCCGAGGTCTCCAAGCAACGGGCAGCGGCGCCTAGGCAGCATTGGGGGTGTGGCGGCTCGACGCCGCTCTTGGCAGCACCTGCGCCATTGATTGCCCGCTCCTACCGGGTCCGTTTTGACGCATTTCTCTCGCGCTAGGGTGCGTGAATGCTTCCGGGCAGCGCATTCGTGCCGGGAGCGATGCCACACGCTCGCGCGAGGGTCACATGAACAGGGGCTGGGTTGCCCCGCGGGTTACATGGATACTCATCGATCAGACAGGATCAGCCAAACGAGGTGGAATCGACCTCGGACCGTTGGCACCAGCACCGAGAGTCAGGAAGGAGATGGATCGATCTAGGATTCAACGGTAGTAGAACTCATCCTCACATGCGTCGCGCCAGCTTGAATGGTCCCAGGCAGGCCCTTCTCTCACGTTCAGGAGCGGGGTTCACCCGTCGGCTTCCCGCCCAGACTACCCGACGACAGAACCGGCGGTGGGGATTTGATCGGCTTCATCGTCATTTCAAAACGGATCATACTGTTCCGTCGAGGCCGGAAAGAAGCAGGCGGGAGTTTTGTTGCTCTGCCCCATGTTGCGACCTACGGATCTCCGTCTCTTTTTCAGTCGACCCGACAGATCCATCGGGGTCATCGAGGTTGAGGGCTGACTTCATGCCGCTGGTCTCGTCAGAGCGTCGCCGACGAAAGGAGCTGCATCATGGTTGGGGTGATCCTGCCATTCAGGAAGGACGCTGGGCACATGTCAGGCCGCCAGGTACGACAGCTTGGGAGGCCGCGGCCTCTTGTCATCAACGCTTTCTGGAACTCCAATTCATCGTGTAGCTCCTCCAAGATATCCACTCTGGCGGCCCGTTGCGCAGAATGGATGCGTGGAGACATCATGTGACGAATCATGTATAACAGGTATCGGCCGGGCGGTCGGTTCGCAGCATGAAAGAAGGGTTCGATCTTATCCATGGAACTCTTGACAGTCGGCTCTTTCATCAGGTCCAGCGTGTCCATGGCTGCGGCCGCACGCATTGCAGCCAAAAAATGGGCATTTTCTCACCTTCTCGCCCTCGGTATCGCTTATAAGCAGTCGGCATGCATCGCGCTAAGTCCTGACGAGACGAGATGGCTACCTTGGTCA
The DNA here is from genome assembly GCA_003615045.1 of Caulochytrium protostelioides. NCBI lineage: Eukaryota > Fungi > Chytridiomycota > Caulochytriomycetes > Caulochytriales > Caulochytriaceae > Caulochytrium > Caulochytrium protostelioides. The sequence continues at coordinate 4,092 of ML014303.1, read as the reverse complement.
TCATATCAGCTTGACGGATGATCCGAGTGAGGTCTCTATGATGCACCCTCGTCATCGCAAAGGGTACCATTCACATCGCATTGGCGAACGACGAGGACTGAGGCGCACCATCCATGACTGCCGTATCATTATCATGGTTTGCAAACTGTCCATCTTTTCATTCAACAGCCAATTCGTTTGTCGTCCCCAACCTGAGCCTCAGGCCCCTTTCCATTCGCCGCAGTTTGGACCGATATCTCGCAAAGGGACACCTTGGCAGCTGGCAGGAAGGAAGGAACAAGCGGATCTCCTCGTACGCAGGAGTGCCATTGTGATGCGTGGGCGGCCGATCGACTGACAGCATGCTCCCTGTCAGGACCAGTGAGGACTCCGACTTCGCACGAGTCCGAAGCCTCTTCACTCCAACCCAGACATCGTGCCCCACAAGGGACGATGTGCGTCGACGAGGCGTTCCCGCACTAATTCTCGTTTGTGTATGAAGGGGCACACAACGTGATCCTGACAAGCTCGCGCCGGCCCTCCGTTTTGCCTTCTGTGGGTCCTGCTTGCCGAGGTGGCCACAACGTGCGACTATGGCGTTACGATGCAGTATGGCCGCCATTGTCGGTCGACGCCACCGATGGACATCTAACAAGCGTGGTTCGAGCTGATGGCCGCTGAAGTTTGCTTACAGTCTTAGCCTCGAGACGAGTCGTGCCATTCGGACTCGGCGGCGCGAGATTTGCTGCCCTGCTTGTGGTGGTGGCGTCTCTGTCACGCGAATCCTCGACGCAAGGCGACAACCCCCCCGAACGGGTCAAAAGATGCATCCGTCGTCGCGGCTACCGTGAGCATGCATGCTTGCGATCCACTTTTCGGTGATTGGTTTGCTCGACTGTTCGTCTTTCGCCATTCATCGCCTACTGTTGGGCTTGTCGTGCTTCGAAATGGGGTGGAGCAGAGGTCAAGTATAAAAGTACCCATGACCACGTGTCACGGTCCATTCCATCATGCGACGTGTGTTATAACGACGATGATCGGCCGAACAGGACCACTATCAGTCTTCCGACAACTTGTCCTAGTGTGTTGTCAATCATCGTTCATCGCCGCAGGTTCGGCGTGTTGATGTCTCTATCACCGACTCCGCACTTGCTTTCTGCTTTCATATCTACCGCTGGTCGGTCTCTTTTATAGCGAAACTCATCCATCATGTTGTTTCAACTCACGTTGGGGCTGACGCTCCTGATGGCCGTGCCGCACCACGTCAACGGTGAAGTGGTTCCCGCCAGCTACCAAACGTTCGATGTGACCAGCCAGTTAGCATCCCTTCAAGCGTCATGTGACTTGGCCAATAACGTAGCCAACTCGGCACAGCTGGCCGTTCTCACCGGGGGCGAGACCGACGCATGCGGGACATGCTGGTCCGTGGTCAATTCCCAAACGCCTGCGGCGGCGCCGCAGTACGTTCTGGCGGTGCACCAACCGTCAGCCGATCCGTCCGCAACCGACAAACATCTTGACCTTTCCGAGTCCGCCTTCGCGTCCATTTTCGGCTCACTCGACGAGACCAGCGTCACTGCTGAGATAGTCCAAGTGGATGCCTCACTCTGCAGCAGAAGTGCTGCTGTATCGAATGACTCCTCAGCCTCCGGTTCGACCTTCACGAGAAGACGTAAGGTACGGCGCACGGACGGCGATCGTAGCAGCGGGCAAGACGGCCATAAGACGCCAGGCGATAGGAGCCAAAACGCGAGTGAAGAATACGGCGCGGGAGATCGTGGCCATGGGAAACAGTTGTCCGATGAAGATTCTCAGAAGTTTACCACGCAACAGTCGGCTAGTCCAGCTGTGACGCGGACATCGGTCGCAGCAAAGCAGACAGACATTGATACATCGTCGTCGACCGCCGCACCGAAAACCACCGAAACATCGGCGGCACCCGCAGCAACCGTCCCCAAAACGTCGTCGACAGGACGGAAAGTCACCACGAGTGTCGCAGGCGATTACAAGCCCGTAACTTCACTGTCCTCTACATCAACCTCTAATGATGAGAGCACCAAGGCGGAGGCAACCTCCACCGCTTCAGCAACATCGTCTCCTCGCCCTGCCGTAACATCATCGTCAATCACGGCGACATCTGCGGCAGCGGTATCCGCAAAGCCGTCCCCGTCTAGTTCGATTTACGGCGATAAGACATCCAACTACGGGGCCACCAAGCCAGAGTTTTCGTCAACAGCACCTGTAGCTTCTCCCAGTTCGACCATTGCAGGCTACCCAACGACCTCAACCGTCAAGGCTTATGCTACGTCGGCTGCAGCAAAGCCGACGTCTTCTAGCTCTGACTATGACAAGGCGCCCGATGACGAGGTGACCAAACCGGGAGTCTCGTCGGCTGCTCCTGCCGCTTCTCCGAGCTCGAAAAACTTGAGTTCCAGTGCCGAAGAGATGCCCACGACCATGCAGACAGCTACCGCACTGGCCACGGCGAAGCCGTCCCTATCGAGTTCGACTTACGGTGAGAAGGGTTCGGACTACGGAACAACTAGCCCGGATATCACGTCGGCGGCCCCTCCTGTTTCTCCGAGTCCCAGTGCAACAGGCTACGTGTCTACCCAATCGTCAGTGGCGAAACCGATGACAACCACTGTGAGCCCTTCGACATCCTCCCCTTCGAGCTCCGAAACCTCGGCTCTGCCGGCGGCGGTGGACGACTATCCGACACCATCTGCGTCGACCTCGGCGCTGGCTGCTCCCGCCTCCACAGGCGTTCCGGAAGCTGATAATGCAGATGACGATCAGATGACGAAGCCAGCAACGTATGCTCCGGATGTGACGTCTGCTGCGCCCGCTGCGGCTTCGCCCTCTGACAGCCCACTGGCGGCGACAACCACTGATCCTGCAGTGATCACATCGGCGGCAGCGGCCGTTGCTTCAACGACGTCTGCCCAGCGATGCAGGGCCTCGCCCTCGACGACCGCGCCGGCCGACTACACCGTAACGGTTTACGAGTACGACGATGGGGCGACTGAAACGGTGCTACCCGCCGGTCTCTTACGCTTCAAACGACAAGACTCTGGGGCCCTGGCTGGTCTTCGCCGCAGAAAGAGGCAAGAGCTTTCGGCGGAGACCGCTGTGACGTCGTCGACCACGGCGCCGTCTGTGGCATCGACCACCACATCTGCAGGTACAAAGGCAATGTCCCCCGTGACATTCAGCGGTGCTTCCTCCGTTTCACTGGATGGTGATTTTGTGTCCCGCCTTTTCGCCGCTGCACTCGCCACCTCGGTATTCATGATTTTGTAATTTCCTATTCCAAGTATAGCAGCTGCTTTTTTAACATCGATCTCTACATGTGAATCAATATGGATGTTGTTTGACGCAGTTTTAATTAGAAGGGACTTCGAGCGTCCACTTCGAGCGTCAGAAGAAGGTGTCCGACGCTGTGCCGATTGCCACGACTACCCCCGGGACCAAGAGCCCCTTGGCAGGTAGCCCCAATCAGACCAAGAACCCTTTGGCAGACAGCCGGAATCAGCACTACATTCTCGGGAACGACCCGGGCCGCACCAAGATCTATAGGGGGTGGGTGGGGCCCAAAGGCCGGGTCGTCAGCTGGAAACGGACTCGAAAGCAGCACGATGTGGAAGCCGGCATGCAAGCCGTCCAAAAGCGGTCAGAGACGTAGCAGCGCCATTTGAAAGAGCTGCTGTAGTGGCTGGCGGCGGTCAGCATCAAAGGCACAGCACTCGCCGAACACCACCGCTTCCTGGAGGCGTGGCTCGCCACGTACGAGCATACATTGGAAACTCGTTAAACAAAAATATGTTCGGTGTTGTCGTCGGCCACGGACTAGGTAAAGTGGGTGATGCACTACGGTAAAATGGCTCAGCCTCACCGGAACCGCACGCGGGGGCCTGTATCTCGACTATCGATCTGCCCCGGCAGCAGCAGCCACAGCAGCAACGCTCCTCTTAATGTGCACCGGGCACGATCGACTTTCTCCCGCCCTAATTCGACTTGGCCTCGGCAGTTATGCAGACCGAGAAAACAGCGCTTGTCGTCATCCCCATCCTATCGACGCCGGCCGAGACGACGACGACGGGGCCGGTGCAT
>ML014302.1:0-34967 GCA_003615045.1 Caulochytrium protostelioides | reverse complement strand
GCGGCGGCGGCGGCGGCGGCGGCGGCGGCGGCGGCGGCGGCGGCGGCGGCGGCGGCGGCGGCGGCGACAGCGGCGCGGTGGCGCAGCGTCGGCCCTCCACGGACCGCGCGCGTCGCCGTGCGGCCCGTTTGGCGGCCCTCGCGTCGCGTCCGGTGGCGAAGGAGGAGCGGAGCCTCAATTGCCGCGTGCGGGTGGCAAACGCAAGGCCAGCCCCCCGCGTCGGGCGTCGGGCGTCGGGCGTCGGGCGTGCTGGTGCGTGCGAGGCCAGCGAGCGGCAACGGCGCACGGTGGTCTGACGCGAAGGCGACCGGCGTGATGAATGCAATAATGGGAAAAAGGGATCCACGACGTCTTCGTGGACAGCGATAAGTGTACGACGTGAAATAATCGTCGGAAGAGCGCAGGAAACGCGTCGCGATGAAGGATTTATTTAAGCATCGGGATCTCGGCGGGAGATGTCGTTTTCGTGAAGCAAAATACGGGGTCGAAATCAGTTTCTTGTCTCGCGACGTGATGGAGGACCTCTTGTGATCCTTGGACCCGACCAAACGTCTTCGCCTCATGTACAAAAGTTCGTGTGGGACTTTCGGCATTACCGGGAGAGAAAGATTCGAAGATCTTTTGCACCAATCGGCTGAGAGACATTCAGGCAAAGACCTCGTCCCCATGAAGCGACCGATGCAACTCAGACGTGTGAACTGACAGTTTAGCAAGACCGTGGGAAGCGCATGGACAGTTTTCCTCTCTCTATGTGAGTCAAATGTCGCCGAATGGTTTGCGCAATACCTGTTGACAGCCAGCTGGATAATGTCATGTTATGCGCGCAGGGTTCACCGCAAGACGTCACAGAGGGCGGGTCTGGCCGGCGGCCGGCGTATTGGTGCCTGTCGGTCGCTGCCTCCGCTTTTCAAGGGACGAGTGGACAAGGACAACGAGAAGGCCCCGTGACTCCATCGGTCTTCAGAGCACACGCGGCCTCCGTGGCGCGCACGGCCTCCAAAGCCGCCCGCCGGTTCGCCGTCTGTTGCCCTCGACGTCTGCGATGTCAACGAGTACGCGGCAGATGCGGCTTCTGAGCAACTAGAAAAATGAAAGTCCCGACGAGGCGACCGTGCCGCTCTCTGGTCTCGCCCAGAGGGAACACGGAGATGCGGTCGGTACGCTGGATGCTGGAGAGCCGGCTGGAGCCAGACTGACGACTAATGTCATATAAGATGATGACGAGTGTCATGTATGCTGCGCGGCCATGCCATCGGTCCCTTAGACCACCCCTGCGATTGATCTCATGCGCGTGACGATGATTTCTGCGAGCAAAACGCCGGGCATCTTGCATCCGTCATAAATTTTCGACGTTAGATCGCAAAAAATGAGGGCAAGTTACAGCCTCCGGTCAACAGACTACCGTCTCTGCAACGAGGACTTTGTCGTGATGTGCGTTGATGGTCCTAGATGAGCGATAAGCCACCGCGCCAACATGGGCATCGTCGTCGATACTCGTACGCAAAGAAATCCGAGTAGAGGGTGGGAAGTTGCTAGTGGTCGACTACCGTTTTGTATAATGACGATCAACCTTTTTCTTGGTCTGCTTTACCTTGCGCGCCTTGTTTGTCATAGTTGGCCGTAACGGCAACAACACAACAACGCCAACGCCGACATCGATGTCGACGCGGTGGCCCTAGCTCTCTCTGGCCCTATTGCCTGTGCCATCTCCGTGTCGATGCTCTTGCAAGCACCCTTGAAGTTTCGCATGTTAATACGGATACGTGGCACGGGCATCGGGAGCGTATACAACCATATCATTGAGATCCGCGGTGGCGCCAGAGGTATGATCATCGACGCGTAGCCGAGGAGTTTCTCATCTTCATCTCATCTTCAACTTCCTCATGGTTTGATTTGAACCCGCCAGAGCCCTTCACTTTTCTTACCGTGCGTTAGGGTGGGCTTGTACGTATTTAACATGAATAGAGTTGCCGCGCCTGCGCATCCGCACGCTGCTCGTGTCGCAAGCAGCACGCTTGCGAGTCTAGCGCCGGTGCGGTCCGGTCGCCGTGGTCGCCGCAGTCGCCGCCGCAGGACGCTGGGACACCGCCCCGCACTCGGGCTCCTGACGCCGTCGTGGCCGTCGGCGCCCCCACGCCCGGTCGGTGCCGCTGCCACCGCGCCGCCGCCGCCGCCGCCGTCGCCGCCGCCGCCGCCGCCGCCGCCGCCGCCGCCGCCGCGCCTCCTGGCCCGCTTCCCTTTCCTTTGACGCTCCCACTCCTCGTCTTGTGGGCGCCTCCTGGGGGCGGGTCGCCGTCGCGGTCGCCGTCGCGGTCGCCGTCGCGGTCACCGTCGCGGTCGCCGTCGCGGTCGCCGTCGCCGTCGCCGTCGTCCCACGCGTCGCGAGCACTGATACCACGCGTGCACGCCGCTGCTTGCTGATACCGCGCGCGCCGGAGTTCGCGCTGCATCCGCGTGCCGACGCGTCGCATGCCTTCCGCCGCTTTCCGCGACGGCCTGCCCCGTGCCGAGTGTCGCGCCGCGCCGCACCACGCCTTCACCCCACCCCACCTCTTCCCCTGACCCCTCTCTCATCCTCCGGCGCCGTCTCGACTCCACCCGCACCGCACCGCACCGCACCGCGCCGCGCCGCGCCGTCTCGGGACCGTCCGTGTACCGTCGGCCCGTCTCCACGCTTTATCGTGCCCGAGCATACGACCGCCGCGTATACCGCGTGCGTCACGCCTCTCACCGAAGGGTCAGCACGCGTTATCACGTGCCCGCGGCGACATCACCCCCCTTTCCTCCTCCTTCCCTGAACGCCGACGTTCCGGCCCGCTCCGGCTGTCGCTGCTGCACGGCCCATTGCTTGGCAGGATCGTCTCGCCGCGATACCTCCTCTTCTTGGACGCCGACGAAGCGTCCCATCGGGTCCTGCTCGCGACGACGACGCCGCCCCCTTGATTTTGGGTCCACCGTCCCTCCGTGCGGGTTTCGTGTGGTCCCGATCACTCGCTCGACCGCCACTCCCGTGGCCGCGGCTACCGCTTGACTGTGCAGCACCGCGGACCACCTGCGCCACGTGATCTGCCGGACACGACGGCGGTTGCACCACCATCACGCACGACTGCGCCACAAACCGCCGCTGCCACGGCCACCGACGCCGCTGCCGCCCGCCACGGGTGCTTCCCCTCGGAGCGGTGTGCGCGGAACGGGGTGTGTGTGCCGGTGCCTGTGCGCGTAGGTGGCGACAATTCCTCCCCGTGTCGGCCTAGGCCGCCGCCATATCCTCGTCCGTCCGGCTCCCGGCAGCACGCTGCGTCACGCTCTCGCGCGCCAGCACCCGGCGGGCCGCACGATCGCACGGGACGACGGCGGACGGTTCTGGCCTTGCCGGACCGTGCTGGCCGCTGACCGCTGACGCCTCCGACGCCGCACCATCGCTCGCCAACGCGTGATCGTCGGCGATAGCGTGGCTCGTGCTGACGCCAGCGCCTGCCGGGTGCATGCGTAAGTCGGGTGGACACGCTGCTTCGCAGGACGACCGACCGCCATCGCGCTGTGACTCGCGCCGCGTTCTCAGACGACGCGGGGGCATCGGCATTCGCATTACCATCTGCGGCTCCCATTCATCCCCCCCCGACGCACAACCGCTTCTGTCTGAGGGCTGTGGTGCGCTGTGGTGGCGTCGACGAGACCCGACCGGGCTCGTGCGTTGTGTGGTCCCGTCCGGCTGCCGCGACGGCCCACGGGTCTGCCTTGACGGCGCCACGGCGCGTGGATCGCGAGGGCCTCACACACGCGCTCATCCAGCCGCAGCGAGGACACGGGGACGCGGCAAGCACGTGGGCGTCGACGGTTCTGCCAGGTGGCGCTGCCGTGATTGCGATTGTTCGTCTTCACCACGACCATCCGAAGTCGATTACCGCCACGACCACCACAGGAGGAATCGCTGCCGTCATGAATCCCAACATGAATAACAATGCCTTTTTGGCAAACTACCATCAGCAGCAGCAGCAGCTATTCCAGCAACAACAGCAGCAGCAACAGCTCCTGGCCGCTCAGCAGGCACAGAGCCCGCAACTGCCCACCCAGGCCAATATGCAGCAACAACTGCAGCAGCAGCAGCACCAGGTGGCCCAGCAGCAGGCCCAGCAGCAGGCGGCGCTACAGCAGCAGGCGCAACAGCAGGCCCAGCAGCAGGCGGCATTGAACAACCCGGCCTTGGCGCAGCAAATGGCATTTCAATCGCTGTATGCGAACGATCTGCAGCGTCAAGCGCTGTTCCGTCAGCAGCATGCGTTGCAGCAGGCCCAAGCGCAGCAGCAGCAGCAGCAGCAGCAATTACCCTCATCGCAGGCGGTGAATGGCCTCTCGCCGATGCTGACGTCTGCGGCCATGAACGACCCGAGCCATCTCGCCGTGCTGCAGAATCCCGCATTCGCCGCCATGGCGCAAGCCCAGGCGCAGGCGCAGGCGCAGGCCCAAGCGCAGGCGCAGGCGCAGGCGCAGGCCGCGAACCAGGCCCAAGCGCAGGCTCAGGCGCAGAATCAGGCGCACGCACAGGCCGTTGCCACCGCGGCGGCGGCCGCGGCGGCTGCGGCTAACGCGTCGGCGGCAGGCACGCCCAACGGCATCGGCTCGCCGGCGATCGGCGCGTCCGGTCCCGGTCTCGGCGGCGGCGCAGGCGCCGGCGACTGGAAGGCGACGGTGACGCACGGCGAGCGACTGGCCATGATCCAGCGCTTTGCGCAGGTCGTCCGCTTTGCGATCCCGCCGCCCGCGCAGGCGCCCGAGCGCATCCATGCGCTTGCGACGCAGCTCGAGGCGCAGGTGTTCGAGAAGAGTGGCTCGCGGCTCATGTATACGACCGTCGCCGCCAAGCAGATCCAGAATATCCAGATCAAGGCGCAGCAGCAGGGGCAGCCGGGACAGCAGGCAGCACAGCCGCCCGGTCAGGCCGGGCCCGGGGGCCCGCCGTCGCAGGCGCTGTCGACGGTCGGCACGCCGAATCTGCTGGCCAACTCGCCGCTTGCGGGCGCTGTCGGCCTCGCTGGTGTCGCTGCGGGCAACCACGCGCTGCAGCCGTCGTTAACAGCCGTGTCCCAGGCCTCGCCGGGGCTTTCGCTCAACCTCGGTCCGGGAGGCGTCAGCGCCGCAGGGCATCTGCCGACGGGCTCGGCGCCCGGCGTCTCGGGTCCCGGCGGATTCGCAAGTTTGAACGGCGTCCATGCGATGAATGGAATATCGCCCTCGTTGTACTTGCAACAGCAACAGCAACAGCAACAGCAGCAGCAACAGCAGCAGCAACAGCAACAGCAGCAGCAACAGCAGCAACAGCAGGCTCAGAAGCAGCAACAGCAGCAGCTGTCGACCCCGTCGACTTCAACAGCGATGCCAAAATCATTGGCGACTAGTCTGGCTGATGCCGCCGCGCTGTCGGATCCGTTTGCCGCGGCGCGACGCGCGGTGGGCGGCGTCTTGCCAAACAGCACGCCTATGTTGACTGCGTCAGGGCTGGCGGCGTCCGACGCGGCAGGCTCGGCGCTGGCAGGCAGCGCTGCGGGGAGCTCGGCAGCCACGCCGGCTCCGTCGGGCGGCGTCGGCGCCGCGCTCTCGGCGCCCAGTGGCGACGTTGCGCCGTCTGCCTTTAGCCCTGCCAATGCGAGCGCCGTCAACGCGGCGACCTCGTCGGCAGCGGCCGTGGCAGCCGTGGTCTCTCAGGTCCAGGCGCGCACGGGCGGCCAGGGCGAAGTCCGGCTGCAGGTCCAGGAACTCACGCCGGCCGAAAAGGCCGAAGTCGCCGCGCGGATGCGCGCGCTGATTCCGTTCTACAATGCCATCGACACCTTGATGCAGACCCTGGTGCAGCATGGCGGGCAAGCCGAAGCCGACAAGGTGCGCAAACTCAACGGGTTTAAGCAGATGATGACGGCGCAGCTCGACGGGATCAACCGCGGCGTCTACTTCTTGCGTCCAGGTCTCGTCACGATCATGCATACCAATCTGGCGCGCTTCTTCCACTATGCGGAGCGGCTGGCCAATGATCGGCAGGATACCAGTCTGACCGTGGCGTTGCGCGACCAGCAGCAGCAAGCGATGGTGGCGCAGCAGCAGCTCGCCCAACAACAACTCCAGCAGCAGCAGCAGTCGAGCGCTCAGCAACAACAGGATGCGCTCGATGCCGTCGCGGATCATAAATCACAGATGGGCGGCGCGGGAGGCCTTCAATTCCCTCCCGCCGTCACGACATCGGGGGAGATGGGGTCACCCTCGCGAGACGGCACGCCATCTCAGGCGTCCATGATGTCGCAAGCGCAGCGTAATCAGCAGCAACTACAGCATGCTCAGCAGCAGCAGCAACAACAGCAGCAGCAACAACAGCAGCAGCAACAGCAGCAAGCCCAACAGCAGGTCCAACAGCAAGCTCAGCAGCAAGCTCAGCAGCAACAGCAACAACAGCAACAGCAGCAAGCTCAGCAGCAACAAGCTCAGCAGCAACAGCAACAACAAGCTCAGCAGCAGCAGTTTCATGCAGCGGCTTTAGCGCAGCAGCAGCAACAGCAACTACAACATCTGCAACAGTTGCAGCATCAAGCGCAAACCAATCCGCAGCTGGCCGCTGCCCTGGCAGCTCGTGGGATTATGGTTCCGACTTCCCAGCAGCAGCAGCAGCAGCAGCAGCAGCAACAACAACAACAACAACAACAACAACAGCAACAGGCGGCGCAGCAGCAAGTGCTTCAGGCACAGCAGCAAGCTCAACAAGTTCAGTCGCAGCAAGCTGGCCTGACTCCTGGCAGCCCTGCGGCACTGCAGCAGAACATGAACCGGCTGCTCTCCCATACCCCGGGGAGCGCCGGTCTGCCACACCAGGCGCACCTGATGGCGGCCAGCAGTCCGCAGGCGGCTAATACGTTGCTGATGAATCCGATGCACGGGCAGAGCATGCTGTCGCCGCAGGTCCAGGCTGCCATGCTTTCCCAGCACGGTTCGCCAGCGGTCCCCGCGGCGCCTATCACGGCTGTGCAGCAGCAGCAAGCGCAGCAACAGCAGCAAGTGACGCAGCATCAGGCCCAGCAGCAGCAGCACCAGCAGAACATGGCGGCGAACCACGCGCTGAACGCCCAGTTCCTGCAGCAGCAGCAGTTGCTGCAGCAGCGCCACATGTTCCTGCAGCAGCAGCAGGCAGCGATTCTCGCACAACAGCAGCAAGCGGGGCCGCACATGACGCCCCAGCTCGAGCAGCAGCTCGCTCAGGCCCAGCAGAACCACCACTTTCAATTCCAGGTACTGCAGCAACAGCAACAGCAGCTCGCGGCCTTGCAGCAGTCGCTGCTGCAGCGCCATATGATGGGCCAGCGACTTGCGCAGCACCAGGCCCAGCAGCACCAGGTCCAGCAGGCGGCCGCCGCCCAGCAACAGCAGCTCCCGCAGGCGCCGGGGACCCCGGGGAGCGCGATCCGTCCGGGCTCGAGTGGCTCGCAGGTGGCCAGCCCGAGTATGACGCCGGCCTCGCCGGCTTCGCTGAAAGCGTCGCTCGCGACGCCGATGGGCTCGGTCGCCGGCAAAGTCAAGGGCTCGCCGCAGGTCCGCGCCAACTCGCCGCTCATCAAGGGCAGTGAGACCGGCGCCAAGAAAAGCAAGAAGGCGACCAAAGCAGCCGCAGCCCAGGCCGCGCAAGCTCAAGCTCAAGCTCAGGCTCAAGCCCAAGCTCAGGCGCAAGCCGCGGCCCAGGCCGCCGTGGCTTCCCAGGCCGCTCAAGCCGCCGCGGCCACCTCGCATGCTGCGTCAGCCGCGGCATCAGCAGCCATGTCGACGCCGGCGACTTCATCGGCGGTCGCCATGCCGTCCGTCTCTGCAGCTGGGCTGCTGGCCACCTCGATGACTGGCTTAGGCCAGCACCCGAGTGCGGCGGCCACGGCCGCCAACGCGCTCGCGATGGCCACGCTTGCGCAGCAGAACCCGCAGCAGTATCTCATGCAGCAGAAATTCCTCGCGCAGGCGCAGGCCCAGATCGCCGCCGCCCAGCAGCCGGTCTCGAGTCTGGCCGGCGCGACTGCGACGAGTCTCGCGCCCGTCGTGTCTTCCGCGTCTGCTAGTCTGGCTTCAATTGTCTCGTCGCCCGGCTTCGCCAACGTGCTCAACAGCACGTCGCCTTCGTCGCTGTCTCATCTGATTGCGAGCCAAGGCCGCCATACCGGTGCTGGCACGAGCGCCGCGCCGGCCTCCCATCCGCCGAGCAGCGTCTCCGGCCTGGCGTCATTGGCCTCAGACGCCGTCAGCACGCCAGGCCCCACGAGCAGTATGACGCCCGCGGCGACGCCGGCGCCCATAACGAGCCATGCCGGCGGGGCGGCCAGCAAAGCCCCCGATTCCGCTGCCACCACAGGCGCCAGCGACGCCGATTCCGCCGCCACCCGTCTTTCCGCCGCCCTTCAGCAGCAGCAATATCATGCTGCCATGGCGGCGCAGCAGCAGGCGGCGGCTTTGCTCGCTTCCACGCAGAAGACCCAGCACGAGCTCGCGCATAGCACGCCGATCGCCGCCGCCGCCGCCGCCGTCGCGGATCCGCCGGCGAACGATGTGCCGGCGTCCGGCCTCCCCAGCGCGACCTCGCCCGCCGTCAGCGCCACGGCGGGCGCGGCGTCGACGCCGAAGCCGCCCTCCCCGACGAGCGCGGCGCCCCGACCCGCGAGCGCGTCACAGCCGACGAGCGCCGCCAGCGCGGTCAGTCTGCCCTTCGCCTCAACCGTCGGGACGCCCAGCTCGACGACCGGCATCCTGACGCTGCCCACGCCGGCGGTCACCACGGTCGCGACACCCGCGTCCGTCTCGGCGCTCGCCCAGCCGCCCCCCGGCGCGCCGGACCCCGCGGCCGCCGCTGCGACGCCGCCCGCCACGAGTGGGGCGGTCTCAGCACCGGTCTCGGCCGGCGTGGCGCCGGCCGCTTCGGTGGGCACCGGGCCCGCGGCAGCGCCCGCGGCAGCGCCCGCCGCATCGGCCGGCAACGACGTCGACGATTCCTTGGCCATGTTCTTTGACCTGGACTACGACTCGCCGCCCGCCTCGTCGGGCCTGCCGTTCTCCGACGCCGCGGCGGCCGGCCCCGCGGGGCTGGATGTCGCGAGCAGCCTCGCCGCCAGCGCCGCCACGTCGCAGGCGCCCCCCGCGCTGGCGGGGCTGGACACGTCGGCGCTCGATGGGCTCGACCGGCTGCTGGATCCGGAGCCAGCGGCCATGGAGGATGAGCCGATCGATACGCCGATGGCCCCGACGACGGGTTCGGCGGCCACGATCGCAACCGCGGCGGCCGAAAGCACGCCCGGCAGTGGTACCAAGCGACAGCGCGAGGACGACGCGCCTGCGACTGCCGTCGGCGGCGACGCCGCGGGTCCCGCTCCGACGGATGCCCACGGCCACGAGCCGAGCAAGGCTAAGCCGCGGCTCGACGCCGTGACGGCCGACGCGCGGTCCAACGTGGCCTCCGCCGCATCGACGCCCGTGCCCATCGGTCTCGTGGGCATGCTCGGCCATCGTGCAGCCGCACCGTCCCCGACGGCCGCCGCCGGGCTCGCGTCTCCCACCGCATCGGTGCCCACGCCGGCCACGGCCACGACCACGGTCACGCCGGCCGCTATCCGGTTGGCCACCGTGGCTTCGCCCGCGCTGACGCCGGCGGCCTCCACCATGGCCACGCTGGCGTCCGCATCCGCGCCCCCTTCGGCCTCCGCTTCGGCCACCGCCGTGACGGCGGCGCCGGCCTCCGCCACCGCCACCGACCCCGTCGCGACCCAGCCGGTATCGCCTTCGCCCATCGACGATGCGGAGTTGATGGCGCAGTTCCTTAATCAAGACGCGTCCTCGGCAGCGCCCGTTTCGGAAGCCGATACGGCGACGCTGGCCACGGCCGCGTCCACGGCCGGAATAGGCGCCTCGGCCGATCCCGCGGACGCTAGCCTGACCGCGTTGGCCCATCTGCTGGACCCGTCGTTAGTTCTGCCCAGTGAGACGCCGGCGCCGCCGTTAGTCTCGACCGACGTCGCCGCGCCCGCGATCCCGACGTCGGCCACAGGCACCCCGACCGCAGCCGTGCTGCCTGTCGCGGCGGTGTCCGCCGCCGCTGCGCCCCTCGGGGCCGTGCCGGCCGCCGTCGAGCCCGTGCAGACGGACGACGATGTGCTGGCCGAGTTTATGCGGGACGACGTGTCCTTCGGCGCCTCGCTGGAAACGATGCTGGCGCCGCACCCCGCGCCGTCTGGCGCCGATGCCGTGGCGCCCGTCTCGGCCGCCACCGCTGCGGCCGCCGCCACGATGGTGTCGCCGACCATGGCGTCGCCGGCTGCTGCGGACGCCGCCGCCGCCGCCGCCGCCGCTGCGGACGCTGCCGCGGCCGGCGTGCAGAGCATGGCGCTCATGACGCCAGCCACCGCCGCGGCCTCGGATCCGTTCGAGTCGCTGATGGCGGCTGACGGCGCCGACGGCGCGGCCGACGACGCGGGAATGGACGACCGCCTGGGCGAGCTCGACGATCCTTTAGGCAATCTCGGGGATATGCTGGATGCCGCGGACGCCGCGCCCGGGTCGGCGGACGCGGGGTCGACGGGCGACGCGGCGTCCACGACGCTCGCGGGCTTGCCGGACTCCCTTGCCGCGAAGCAGGTGGCCGGGGCGCCCGTCGTGGCCGCTGGCGGCGCGGCCGCCGTTTCGGGTGACGACGATGCGAGCCACGACGCTGCCAATGGCTCGACGTTGCTGAATCCCGAGACCGCGGTCGAAAGTCTGATTGACTTTGACTTCTTGGACGCGCCATGAGCGCTCGCGAGATGAGTCACCAGGTTGCTGAGCAGGGGCGTCGTGAGCAAGAACGTCGACGAATGTCGGCCACTGTTCCCATGACCCTTGTCTTCTTCGCGATGACGTCGTGTCAGCCCATCCTTCCCGCTCCAACCTCGATCCCCCGCTTCTCCCGCCTCGACATCGGTCGTCTCATCCCATGGGTCCCGAAGACTTTCCTTGTGATTTTTTTGTTTTGTTATTTTTATACTCTCGATGGTTGTCTTATGTGTCGAGGGGTTCCGTGGGCACGCCGAGAGCGGGAGGGCGAAGCGCATTCAGAGCTGGGTCTCGAGGTCCTGGATCACCAGCTTGAAGATCCGCTCGGTTTCGGCGATCTCTTTCTCGCTAAAGATGAGCGCGGGCACGAGCCGAATGACGTTGGTGCCCGCGGAGATGGTGAGGGCGCCGTGGGCGCGGGCGCGGTCGACGAAGGCGGCGGGCGCCACGTCGTCCTGGAGCTCGAGGCCGAGCATGAGCCCGCGCGAGCGGACGGCCTTGAAGAGGCGCGGGTGGGCCTCGGCGAGGCCGCGCATCGCCTGGCTGAGGGCGTTGCCCGTTTCCTCGACGTGGCGCAGGAACGCCGGCGCCGTGATGCGGTCCCAGACATGGGTGGCGACGGCGGTCGCGAACGGCGAGCCGCCAAAGGTCGTGCCGTGCTCGCCCGGCTTCATGCTGTCGGCCACCGGCTGCGCCATGATGACGGCGCCAATGGGGATCCCGTTGGCGAGCGGCTTGGCGATCGTGATCACGTCGGGCACGACGGCGTGGGCAAGGCCCTGGTACGCGAAGACGGTGCCGGTGCGGCCGAGGCCGGCTTGGATCTCGTCGGCCACCATCAACGCGCCCACGCGGTCACAGGCCTCACGGACGGCGGTGAGGAACCCGGGCGTCGCCGGGTGAATGCCGCCCTCGCCTTGGACAGGCTCGATCATCACGGCGCAGACGGTTTCATCGATGGCCGCGAGGAAGGCCTCGATGTCGTTGTAGGGAGTGTGCACAAACCCGGGCACCAGCGGCATGAACGGCGCCTGGTACTTCGCCGCCGGCGTCGCGCTGAGCGAGCCGAGCGTGCGGCCGTGGAAGGCGCGCTCAAACGAGATGATCCGGGTCTTGTTGGGCTTGTCCGGATGGGCAACGCGCGCATACTTCCGAGCGAACTTGATGGCCGCCTCGTTGGCTTCGGTGCCCGAGTTCGAGAAAAAGACCTTCCCGCCCTGGGCGAAGGGGCCGACGGGGCCGACGGCGTCGAGCATCTTCTTGGCGAGGGGCCCCGCATGCTCGTTGTGGTAGAGGTTGCTCAGATGCACGATCTTGGCAGCCTGCTGCTGAATCACGGCAACGAACTCGGGATCGCCATGGCCCAGTGCGTTGACGGCGATGCCGGCATTCAGATCGAGGAACTTGCGGCCATCCGTGTCGTACAGGTAGCACCCCTTGCCGTGCGAGATGACCACGTCGTCAGGCTGCGCATAGACCTGCAGCAGGGACTGCTTGTCCTCAGCAATGTGTTGCGCAGACGCCATCGTCTGTGATGTCAACCATTCGAGATCATCCCCGGCCGACAAGAAACCAGAGTTCCGATGCCCCATCCCACAAGAACACCAGCAGAGGCGCGGAACGATGAGCGTGGAGATCTTGGGGTGAGTCGATCGTTATCCACTCGCATCAGCCAGCATGGATCACCTCTTTCTTTTTTCGAGGCGACTCGCGCGCGCATCGTGGGGCCATCAAGCAGCGCTGGCGGGATCGGCGAGTCGGCCGTCAGGAACGACACTTACGGAAGTGCTGAAGCGGAGCGATGGACGGACGAGACAGGGCGCGGCGGAAGCAGTGGCGGAAGAAGCCGAGAGCGGGGACCGGGCGGCGAGGCGGCGCGAGGCCTGGAGGGTGATCGATGAGGCTGATGGCAGCGGACGGCGCGTCAGCAGCGCGGCGGAGCGGATGAACGCCATGGCGGAAGCGGGCGACGCGGGAATCACGATGGCAGTGGACGACGGGCGATCTCGACGCGATAGCCCATGCCCTGGAGCGGTCGGGGGTGGCCTCGACCGACCGTCCTCCCGAGGCGCTCCCGCCTCCCCCGTTGATCCCGCACCGCGTTGCCGCGGCGGTCGATGTGGCCATGGCCGCCGTCATGGTGGCGCTCGCGACGCGCGTGGCGTCCGCCCGGAGGGCCCTGGCGGCGGCCACGGGTTAAGTCCGCCCTCGCGACGCGCTCGCGCCGTCCGGAGCCGCCCGCGGTGGTGCCTGCTCCGGCCGCTCCCTGCGGCGCGTCGAGGGTGGCGGCGGAGCCGAGGCCGGGCTCCCCGACGTGCGGTGCCGGGACGGGTGTGCATCGCGCGGCGTGGGGCCGCCGCATACCAGCGCGCGCGCCCACGACAGGCGCGCTGAGCGAGGCCCACGAAGGGAGGCCCGTGGGCCCAGGAGTCGCCCTGGCGCGTCGGCGAGCCGTGGCGCACGCGCGTGCCCGGGGGAGCCGCCACGGCGCGCCGCGCGTCGGCGTTGAGCGATACGGCCGCCGTGCCGCGCCGTGCCGGTCGCTGGCCCCACAGTCACTGCCCGCAGGCCCGGTCAGATAGGACCTGGGTGGGGAGCCCGGGCCGCGGGCCGCGGGAGCCGCCAGCCGACGCGCCGGCTCCGAGGTCGCCGGCTCCGAGGTCGCCGACTCCGAGGTCGCCGACTCCATGCCATCCGACTCCGACTCCGGACCTGGTCGCCGGCCTCCCGCACAGGCCACTCGATGGAGGCGTGTCCATCGCGTCACACGAGCAACGATGCTCGGGATGGCTCGTCCGGACGACGTCGCGTCGCGTCGGCCCCCGGCCACGTCGCGTCGCGTTGCGTCGCGTCGCGTCACATCACGCAGCGCCGCGTTGTCTTGCCTCGCATCGCAGCCCGACCCGAGGAGACGACATCGACCTCCCACGCCGCATGCCACGGCACCAGCGCAGCCACGCGTCGTCCCCCGTCCCCCGAGAATCGCTCAAGCAACCACCGGCTTCGCCCATGCCGCGCGGCTGGGCCCGCCGCCGAGGGCCGCCACCGGCGGTGGAGTCGGGGCGCCGACGGCAGGTGCAGGAGGGCGGGCGGCGCGAGCCAGCACCGACGGGGTCGGGAGCGATCCGCAGCAAATGACGTCCGCGCGCAAGCGCGGCTGGCGGCGAAGCGACCGCGGCTTCCGCGCCTGGGGCAGGCGCACACCATACCGGTGTACCGGCACCTCGACAACTGCGGACGCGAAAGCGATCACTCATGAAGCAGGACGCCTCTCGTGGTCGCGCCGGCCTCGCGGTAGGTCGGATGGAAAAAGAACAGTCGGAATGGAGACGATAGCCTCGTCCGTGGCACTCACTCCCTTCTTCATGGAAGGAGAGAGCACGTGGACATGTGACAGACAGGACCTCATACAGGCCTGGCACCCCTTCGTCGGTCTCCACTCTTTTTTCGCAGTTCGAGAGCGCTGGTTTCGCTCCGTCCTGCCGCTTGGCCCCCCTATTGGATTTTGTCTGTTTCCCCCAGCGACGCGTTGAAGTTGACGGGTTCTCGCCATTGGCGCGTCTCACCCACTCCTTGCACTCGCAGTCGCCATGGTCAAGCCCCCGGTCGCGCCGGGCATGCTGATGTTCAGCGAAAAGGACATCCGCGGACTCCACCAGTACAAATACTCCGGCACCGACCGCAGTCTGCTGTCGACGAAAGTCCTCAACCCCTACTGGTGGACCAACCTTGTCAAGATCTTTCCGCTATGGGTGGCGCCGAACCTCATCACCCTGATTGGGCTCATGTTCACCGTGGTCTGTCTTGGGATGCAACTGTCGTATGCGCCGGATCTCGGGCCGGTGCCCGCATGGTATTACTACTGCTACGCGTTGGGCCTGTTCCTGTACCAGTCCTTTGACGCGATTGACGGCAAGCAGGCCCGCCGCACGGGCACCAGCGGCCCGCTGGGCGAGCTGTTCGACCATGGCTGCGACGCTCTCAACACGGCCCTGCTCGTGATCCTCACGGCAGGCGCCATGGGCATCGGCCAGTCCTACCTGACCCTGTTCTCCCTGATCGTCTCGCTCTCCAATTTCTACATGAGCACGTGGGAAGAATACCATACGGATACGCTCTTCCTCGGCGCCATCTCCGGTCCGGTCGAAGGTATCATTATGCTGTGCGGCATGTTCATCGCCACTGGTTACTTTGGCGGGCCCCACGTCTGGGCCACCCCGCTGGGCCACGTCGTACCGGCCACCCTGCACCGCTTCGTGCCGCCGGCCCTGGCCGCACTCCCGCTCCGCTCGATCCTCGTCGTCACCGGCGCGCTCACCTGCATCATGAGCATCTACGGCAGCATCGCGAACGTGTATGCCGCGTGCTCGACCGCCTCCAGTCGCCCGGAAGCCGCCGACGCCGACCCCTACACCCGTGCGAAAACGACCTTCTCGCGCGCCCTGGGCCGCATCTACCCCTTCGGCATGCTCGTCAGCGGCGCCGTCCTCTGGGTGGCCGCCAGCCCCTCGCTGCCCACGCAGCGCTTCGTGCTCCTCGCGCTCATTCTCGGCTTCCTCTTCTCGCTCCAGGTCGGCCGCATGATCGTGTCCCATGTGACCCATCGCCCCTTCCCGCTGTGGCACGGCGGCGTCTACCCGGTGCTCGCGGCCGGCACGGCTGGCGCCGCGTGGTGTGCGCGCTATGATGCCGGCGCGGCTGCCGTCGCGCGCGCCGCCGTCGCCGATGCCGCCAAGCGCCGTGGCCAGTTTCTCACGCCGCACGCCGCATGGACCCACGTGCTCGCGGCGCTGCCGGACCCGGACCTCGTTGGCACCGCGGTGCAGGCCCGTCTCGCGGCCATCGTGCCGCGGCTGCCCGGGTTCTTCGGTAACATGCTCACGCGCTGGCTGCAGCAGTCGCCGCGCCTCTTCCTCGACGGCCTCATCATGTCCGTCCTGCTTGTGGTTGCTGGCCTCTTCTATGCGCGCTTTGCCCGTGCCGTTATTCTCGATATGTGCCGCATCTTTGACATGAACTGCTTGACGATCAAGTACTATGGTCGCGAGAAGCCCAAGAAGACGCAGTAATCAGCTGCACGACGAAAGTCGTCAACAGCACCCGTTTCTGTGTATCGTGAAAAATGATACCTATTATTAAAAGGGAATAAATGCACCTGTGGAGCGTGTCCTGGGCGAGAGGAAGAAGGCGTGGCGACCGGGGCGGGACAGGAAGGGGTCGCCGATCATCGGCAGGGGGTTGGGGGCGGTGAGGGGCCAACGTCATGAGACGGAGGGGCGCATCCAAGATGGGCCGGTTTGGGTCCTGGAAGATGTCGTCGAGGGCGAAGGGAGGTGGGGCGATGAGTGGTGGGGAGGTGGGAGAGGAAGGCGAGGATGCATCGATCGTTGGACCCATGCATGGAGCAGAGTGCGCGCCCCGCTGAGACGGTGGCGGCGCCTCACGAGAGGCTCAGACAAGCATGAGCATGGCGGCGCCGAGGACGGCGCCGGTGGACATGGTGATGCCTAGCATATGCACCGCGGGGCGGAAGCCTGCAGAGACGGTCGAGTTGCCGTGGCCGGTCTGCGGGATGCCTGTCGCCGACGCGGCGACACCCGTCTGGTGTGCCGAGGCCGTGCCAGCGACGGCGGCGTCCGTGTTGAATGCGGTCAGCGGCGCGCTCGTGATGGTGCTGTCCAGGATGTTGCCCGCCGGTGCGGCGCCGTTCGGGCCCGTCTCTGCATGCATCTGAATCATGGGTGGGCCGACCGCGCCGTCCGCGTTCACGAAGGCGGCATCACTGCCGCTCCCTTCGCCGTTGCCCATGACTTGCGGGTCCGATGACAAGGCGTCCTGTGCGGCGACGGTCGTGCCGAGCATCAGCGCGATCGCGAGGACCGACACGGGGTAGAGGGTGCGGAGAGCAGGCATGATGGAAGGGGGGTCGTGGGGGCGGGGAGAGGAGACAGTGTCAGGACAAAGGCAGACCGGGAAGCAGAATGGAGCGGAGGGGCAACGGATCAAGGGGAGTGTATGGGGGCTTGAAAGAGAATGGTGGGCGTCGATGAGTGCCGGGGGAAGTTGGTGGTAATGATTGCTTCGTCTTCAATCTGCATGACGGGATCCTCATTCATCATTGGACACCATGGACGGCGAACCGGCTGCTATATATACGGACGCGCGATCTGCGCGCGCACCCATGACGTTCCTTGCATACTCGTTCATGCTCATGGGTTGCTCCCCGTGTCGGGTGTAGGGGTCGTGCGACTGAGCAGTCGTGCGACAGTCGTGCGACTGAGCAGTCGTGCGGCCGGGGCGCCGCGCACGTGAGCCGTCAACGGCGTCAGGCTCAGAAACGCTTCACGCAGACGGCAAAAGATATGGTTGGGATGATGCGACGCGCCGTGCCGCGTGAACGGCGCGGCGAGAAAGATGCTGAGCACGGATCGCCGTCGGCCGCCTGCCGTTGCCTGCCGAGACGAAAAGCGGTTTGCGGCGGCACACTGCCTGAAGCTCGTGGTCGCTAAGTTTGTCTGGGTCATCTGCCATCTGCCTGAGCCACCGTTCTCCTCGGCGAGCCGTCCGAGCCCTTTCGCGTCGGACAAAGACCCGCCAAAATTGAGAGAGCCAGGGAGCTGCAGCGGCACGAGGGTTACCGCACCACGGCGATCCGATACTGTGAGCTGCCGCTCCCCTTCCCAAATTCTGGCTGATCGTGGCTTGAGAAAGCCGTCTTCGACGGCGAAAACGACGGCCAGCCGTCATTGATCGCGGCACGGCTTGGCTGCCGATATCGCGAGACTACTTTCGGAGGAGACCCAAAACCATGCGGGCGGCGTGCGGAAACAGTGCCTGGCACGCGATGACCGTTTGGACGATTTGAGGCTGGTGCCGCCACCGGCAGCGCGATCAAGTGCACGGCGGCGCAGCACGTTGCCGTTATGCGGCCGGGGCAGATCCTGATGGGGGAGCAGGAACCCACATACATGACGGATGATGGTCGCATACGGTGTGACCTGCGATCGCGGAGTGTGTGGCGCCGTCGTGGCGAGTGCCGGGCCGCCTGTGCATGAGTCTCCATCGCATGCATCCCGTGGTTCAGCGAGCGATGTGGCGGCTTGACGAAGGACATGGTGCCGTCATGGACGCACCCATCCGTCGATACCGACGCTTGATAGTCGATCCCCCGGCTGTCGGGTTATCACGCGTCGGATTGGCGAAGGCGCGATCTCTGCAACCCTTGGACTCCAGTGCCCGGGACACATGGTGCGGGCATCCTTCGGGGGCTGCGGGTCTGAGTGTCGGGCGCGGAGCGCCGGGTCGTGTGGTGGGGGCGCCCAACAAAGAGGGGTCCGAGCGCCATGCTCGGTCGGAACAAGCCGGAGCACGCCGGAGCACGGCCCGCGCGACGATGCTCCGGGCACCCACCGGCAGAAAGAAGCACCTGGAAACGCAGGTCGGCCAAAGAACTCAATGCCGCACGGCCGAACGGGCGTGACGTGGCTTGGGAGCGTTCATATATAAAGCTCGCTTGGATTCTCACGTTGTGTTGAACGTCGTTCGGGCGTCGTTCGTCAATGGTGCTGGCGTTGCGCCATGACGCGTCACCTAATGGCCCGATGATGCATACTTAAGAGCACGCTCGCCAGCAGTTATGTCTCTTGCTCCGAATCCTACGTAACTCGTATCTTCCGTCTCCCCTCTTATCACTCGATTGATTCTTCACCATGGCTTCCTTCGCCCGCGTTCAGGTAAGCCTCATGCTGCTCTTGATGCCATGTGACGCGATCAGTGATCCTGTCCTGGGCAATACGGCAGGGGTCATACACGGCCTCGCATCGCGACAATGAAAACGTGTCGATCGCTCTGCCGAGATCGCCCTTCTCAGAGACTCATTCTTCCCCCTTCTCTTGTCGCTGATCGACCAATTCCATCCAACCGTCTATGACAATCACAACGCGTCCATGCAAATCCCTCTCTGTCTTAACGCGCGTGGGATCTCTGAACGGCCTACGGTGTGCTTTTCTGCGGTAATACATGATACCGGGATCCCTGTGGCTTAGTACCCCGCCCCGGCCTTCAAGGGCCAGGCCGTCGACTCCAAGCGTGAGTTCGTCGACCTCTCGCTCTCCCAGTACAAGGGCAAGTGGGTCGTCCTTTTCACCTTCCCGGCCGCCTTCACCTTTGTCTGCCCCAGCGGTAAGTTATGTCTCGCTCGGTATCAATGATGTTGCGGAATGCTTTCCAAGCGGAACGCTTTCCATTCGACGACGTTGAATCGGTGATTATAATCTTGACGCGTTCGGTAACGCAGAATTGACACGAAAAGGCAGTGACTCATTACAGGGCTTTTTGCGTTTGTATGGATGCTGAAATGCTTCTCCAGAGATCGTCGCCTTCTCTGACCGCGTGGCCGACTTCGAGTCCATCAACACCCAGGTCATCGGCTGCTCCACCGACACCGTTCACGCTCTCCGCGCCTGGACCCTCCAGCCCCGCAAGGAGGGTGGTCTCGGTGACATGGCCATCCCGCTTTACGGCGACGTGACCAAGGAGCTCTGCGCGGCCTACGGCATCCTCGCCAATCCCGAGTCTGGTGACGCCGGTCTCGCTCTTCGCGCCACGTTTATCATCGACCCCAAGGGCGTGCTGCGCCACATGTCGGTCAACGACACCAGCGTTGGCCGCTCGGTCGACGAGACCCTGCGTCTTGTCCAGGCCTTCCAGTTCACCGACGAGAACGGCGTTGTCTGCCCCGTCAACTGGAAGAAGGGAGGTAAGACCCTGACGGTGCCATCCTATGTGACAGGCAACACCACGACCGCCCTTGCGGCCTCCAGCGATCCAGCGGCATCGTCGCACCATGAGGCTGCCATGACATCGCCCGAGCAGCAACACGAGGCGCCGCAAGGTATAACGGCGGGAGCGCCGCCGCAGGGCGCGAGTGTTTCCGAGGCGATGGCGACTGATCCTTCTCCGGAGCCGAGCAAAAAGCGCTCCGAGCCGCCGTCGCCCATGAAGAACCGCCCCGGCTCCGCCATGTCCGCGGCGTCGTCCCGCCGCGCCCCCAAATCGCTGCGCAAGACCTCATTCGAGGTCTCGAAGCCCGTGACACCCACCCCGTCGATGGCTTCGCTGGAATAGTCGGTCCATCGCGATGCGGCTTGTCTGAACGTGGGGCCCGGTTTCTCGATCGCTTGAAGACGCGCAGGAAGGGCCCCCGACTGCCCGAGGCAAGAGAGGGGCACGAGCGAGTGAGCCAGGTTGCTGCAAAAAGCCACGCATGCTTGGAAGTGTCGTCGACGCGTATTCGGCGGTCCTCATGGCTTCCTTGTGGTCCTTGCCTGCTCCTGTCGTGAAATCGATTCGATTGTCGTTAAAACGCCGTGACTCACGCCTCTCTCTTTCTCTCATCTTCTCTTTCTCGCCTCTATCTCCGTCTGGTCTGGTGCCCTCTAATGCGACGTGCGATGACGGAATGCGCTGCTCAGGCCGCACTATGCACGCCGACCCCGTCAAGTCTAAGGAGTACTTCGCTGCTACCAACTAAACGGTCTCACCGTTTGATTTTGGCAGCTGCGAGGTCGCGTTGAGCCGCTCGTGCGATTCACCGTCCGATTCACGATGCTGGCAGCGGCGGCGACAGCAGTCTCTGTATGATAGAAAACTTGATGCATGCAGATGCTCTGCTTGTCACGCATCTTCTGGTTTAAATCTGTTCTCAATCTGGATATGAAACATGAACGTATCTTCACCTGGATCAAAAATTATGTGATATCGGAGAGTTCTTTTGAGCCTTTCATGGTCAATTGAGCTTGCTGGACTACATCAGGGTCTGTGATACGCGCAGACATCCCCCAAATTCGCATGGTAGATGTCTAGCGTATCTGCTCAATTCGATTTGATGATTGGAATACCCTGGGAGCACCAAGATGGGCCTGGTGATTGGATTGAGCTGTCCTCTATACTTTTGAAACTAACCATGCCTCACGATCCCGAAAAGCGAAAAACATCGTCGTTTTCGTACCGTTGCGTCACGTGCTGCTACGTACAGCGTGGAGACATTCATCATGATCCATATGGCCAATGCCTTGCAAAGCCCCATCCCCCGAGCCCGCCGCCGTTGCCTGTTGGGCTGCGCCACCCGCCCCGCGAGCATTTTTCGCGCCTCATGATTGACCCACGAACAAGAGCGGCGATGACGCTGACAGAGCGCTTCGTTCTCCGCACATACCGGAGTTTCTGGCGATGCTGGCATAACACCTAACACGCGCCATCGACAGGTTTCTCTCTGCGAAAGCACATGCTCCTGCTCGTCGGGTGGGCCGATATGCGCGTATTCGACGAACACGATACGATAGTGTGCCGTCCTTTTGGGCCCTCCCTCCAGCTCGCTTTTCCGCTCCTGCTCCATTGAACGTGGCCCGACGCCTGCCCGTGGTCATCGCGAGCCAGCCGATCGCTGCCGATAACTGCTCGGTCTAGTGATCTTCAGCACGGCGCGGCGGTACAATCAGTCGACGGCGCCCTGGCGGGACCCGATCCGTGGGAAACCCTCACGCCGAAGCGTGTTGGTCGGTCTCTCCCGCGCACATCCGCCTCAGTCCCTCGCGTCGCGACGTCCTTTCCGTGTTGCCCATTGCCCGGCTGCGATTGTCTCGCGCTGGCATCGACGAGTGTTGCCGCGACTCGTCCCGCATGGCGCCGTGACCAAGTGATCGACCTCGATTCAACGGATTCAGTCGAGTCAAGTGACTTAAGCGACGTGAGTGATTCTTCCGCACCTTCGCTCGTCATCCCGACCCTCATCGCGCCGCCCGCACCGTTGAGCGTATCGTCGTCAGTCCCCTCGCCGTCATTCTCGACGACTTCGGCAGTCTCGAGCTTGGCATCATCGTCGTCATCGACATCATTCGGAGTATCCGCAGCGAGCGGCTTTCAAACGCCCTCGCGATCCCGAACGCCCGCGATCCCGAATTTACAAGCCACGGACGACCAGCACTTGACGGACGACACGCAGCACGTCGAGACGCTGCCCTCGACCCCGAACACTGTACCACGCGCTGTCGATCAAGCCCTTGCTGACGTGCTGCGGCATACGCCAACGCCGGCGACCCCTCGCCTGCTCCAGGCCGGACAGTACCTCCAGCGCCACCTCCCGCGCGTGTTTGGCCGGCTCTCCCCTTCGCCCGCAGCCTCTCCATCACGCCGCAGCGGTGCGGACGCCAAGCCCGCCATCATGGTCTCGTCGTCGCCTGCGCCTGCACGCGTTACGCGTCGCAGCACTCGGGCCCGCCGCCCGTCGCAGCCCGAGACGAATACCGCCGCAGCGGATGCCGACGCCTCCCCGGTGACGCCGCCGGTGGTCACGGATCACGGCGGCCATACCGCCGCTTCGGGGGTCTCGGCCGCCACAGCGTCCCAAAATGACCAGTTGCTTGCCGAGACGGCCGACGTGCCTGTCTGGCTCGCGGCCGACTACAACCCCGCCAAGTCAACGATCCGCGAGCTGCGCGCGCATCTGACCGAAGCCGGTGTGGAGCTCCGCATGAACGGCTCCGCGCAGCTCGGGCCCGGCAGCGCCACCCTGGTGATGCCGACCGCGCCCATGAAGAAATCCGACCTCGTGGCGCTCTTCCAGCGGGAAGTTACCCAGCGGCGCGCCGAGCGCGTCGCTCAGTTCCTGCAGCATCGCGACGGCGGCGGGATCGCGCCAACGCTCGCAGCCATGCACGACTGGCCGGCGTCGCCGGGAACACCGGGATCGTCGACCCCGCGGGCCCACGCGGCGGCCCTCCGCGCCTCGCTGTCGCCGTTCCCGCCGGCGGCCTCGGTCTCCGCCCACCAGACGCCGGTCCGCTCGTCGAACACGGCGACACCGCCGGCGTCGACGCCATCCGCTCGCGCATCCGCGCCCGTGGTCGTTGCCCCCGCATTCTCTTCTGACAACCCATTCCAGACCGTCTCGCCGACGAAGTCAACGGCGTCTACCGGGACCCGGCAGCGCCACGCGCCCGACGCTGCGGGCCCGAGCAGCAGCTACCGCCACAGCGCGTATGGCGCGTCCACGTCGGCCTCGACCGCTGCCGCGACCGCCGCAACCGTGTCGCCGTGGCGTCTATCGCAGCCGTTCCGCGCCGGATCCGCCTCGTCCTCCTCGGGCGTGTCGACAGCCTCGGTCCCCTCTGCCGCGCGATCCGCCACGTCTTCGAGTCGGCATCGTTCTGCCCACCCTGCAAGCGTGCATACCGATTCTGGCTCGAACTCGAACTCGGACTCGGACTCGGACTCGGACTCGGACTCGGACTCGGACTCGGACTTGGACTCCGACCATGCTTCGAGCTCCGGCACTGCTTCTGGCTCTGATGACAATGCTTCCGACGCCGGCACTGACGCTCGCTCACGGTCAGACCGCACGTCTTCCGTGGGTCCGGAAGCGCGTGATGATGACAGCGAGGTCATCGAAGTGAGCTCGAGGCCACGGCCGGCACGATTTGCGTCGAGGCCGGGCGCGAACCTGGCCGCATCGTTAATGACGGGGTACTTTCGGACTACTCCCGCGACGCCCCCAGTCCCCGCGCGACGCGCGTCCCGCGGCCCAGCCGCCACCCAAACGACGCCGGCCGTTCGCCAGGCGCCCTCGCGCATGAAGACCCCATTGACGACGACCGCGAGGAAACCTCGCATCGATGGCCGCGCCAGCGGCCTGGGTGCCCTCAAACCCATCGCGCCGCGGCCGCGGCCGTCGTCGCCCCGGGCATCCGTCTGGATCAGCACGGGGATGACCCTGCTCTCAACGGCCCTCGTCCTGTCGTCGATCTGGTTTCTCTTCCAGTGGATCGTGGTCAAGGCCTGGAGCCCTGGCTACGCGCCGTCGCCCGGCATGACGACGGACCGCATACCGCGCCCGCCGTTGAGCCATTGGCTGATGGACCGCAACTTCCTGCTTCGCCACTACGAGCCCGCCCGAGCGCCGCGCCGGTCGTGTCCCGCCGGCGCCCTCTGCGACAGCGGCCACGTCGTCGCCTGCCAAGCCGCAGGGACCCATCTGGTGTCGAAACCGTGGGCCCAGCATGCGCTGGACGCGGTCTTCTTCTTGCCGTTCGCCGTCTTTGGTGATGCCCAGTGCGTGACGACGCCCGTCCCGCCAGCGGCCGCTGCGAGGGCCCGCGCAGAGGCCGATGTCGTCGCCGCGGCCGGGGCGCCCTCTTCCCCGGCCAAGCCGCCCACGGGCGTTGGGACTAGCGAGGCTTCCACAATAGCCCCCGTGTCGGCGGCGACCTCGCCCGCCGAGCCGACCGTGGACTCGCCTGAGACCTGGACCGCGGCCAAGCTGGATGAATGGGCCTCCCATCTCGCGGTGATTACTCATCGCCACGTGGGCTTATACACGGCGGCCGTGATCTGCGGCTACGCGGACCCGCCGCCCACGTGGCAGCCGGGCATCGCGGAGGGCATGCCTGCGAGCGAGGCCAAGACGGCGGTCGCCTGGCTCATGAGCACGATCTGGCCCAACCAGCACGAGCGCTTCGAAGCGGTTTGGCACCGCCTCATGCAGCGCGTGCTCTATGACGACGATCCGCTGCTGGCTACCATGGTGCCACCGGCGCCGTCCACGGGCTCATCCCGCCGCCGTCTGCGCTGCTCGAAGCCGGGTCAGCCCGCATATACGGGCGGCGGCCGTATCCTCCAGAGCCGGACTGAGCTTCCGCTGTCGCTGCAGTGCCGTTGGTGCCTCAGCGTCCATGCGACCCTGCACGCGTACCGCTGGCACGCCACCGGTCTCTCGGTCTGCGCCGCGCTGCTCGCCGTCCTGTACCGCCGACACCGCACGCGCGCCGCCAGGCGCCACGTGATGGCGCGCATCGTCGACGACGCCCTCGCCACCATCATCCACGAGGGCCACCGCCACCGCGCCGATCCCGTCGGCCACCCGTGTCCGGGCGTGCTGGATCGCGAGCTGATGGAGTACTTCCTGGTCCTCACGGGTCAGCCCGGCGACGCCGCGAGCCCTGTCGTCAGCGAAGAGGCCGCGTGGACGGAGCGCGTGCGCCGCAGCGGTCTCGGCGGCCGCGCCGCGGTCGTCCACGAGGGCGGCGCCCCAGAGGCCGACGCCGACGCCGACGCGGGCGCCACGGACGCCGTTCCGCCGCCTCATCTGCGCTGGTGGCTGCCGCGCCACCGCGCCCCGCAGGCAAAGCGCGCGCTCATCTGGCGCGATGTGACCCGCAGCCTCGAGAAACTCCACGTCCGTCTCTCACCGCTGCAGTTCAAGCACGAGCAGCAGCTCATGTGGGAGTACCTCGGCACCGGGCAACTGGGCAAGCCCGCCACCAAATTCCCACCCCACCCGCCGCCGCCGCCGCAGCAGCAGCAGCAGCAGCCAACATCCTCCACCGCTCGCCTCTCGCGCTCGGACGCCCCGACGTCGCCGCTGCAGCGGTATACGTACCCCATGGCATCGCCGTCTGCGACGCTCGGTGGGATGAATGTGATGGAGGCGATGGCGTCGAGGGACGCATTGGACGCGTCGTATGCGAGCACTCATCCCGGGTTCTCATCATCGCCGTTCGTGACGTCTCCGCGGCAGGCGCCCCACATGCAGCAGTTTCGACCGCAGCCGCCGGGAACGCCTGGCGTGATGCATGAGGCGGCCCCGCCGCAGCCCATTTACCCCGTCTACACTACCGCCAGCCCGTCGCCTTACACAGGCTCCCCGGCCCCCGTCTTTTAACCGGCTGGAGTCACGAGCCGGTAACCTCGGAATTTATCTTTTGCATTTTAGACCCCCCTTCTCGCGTCCTCCAGCCCATCCATTTGCATGATAATCATCACTTCAATCATCACGAATCCATTGCCTTGAAACGCGGTATCATGGGACCCACTGACGTTGTCTCTTGTCGTCGAAAGCCAGATGGATCAGAAAGACCGAAACAACCAATCCGCTGGCAATAAATTAGAAGGCTAGTAACAAAAAGAAAGACGACAACGTCCCTCGGGGACCCGCATCCACCCTATCGATGACGTGGCCGTGATGCCGAGGAATCGTTGTGGCTGTCGTCATCGCGCTGGTCAGCGCGCCGCTTGCGGTCGGCCTCGGTTTCTTTCTGGAACTGGACGGGGCCGTCGCCGCTGCCGGTGGTCTTGTCGCCCCGCTCCGCGCCGAGCCCGCGGCCCACCAGGCGGTCGAGACTCGCGTCGTCGACCACAGCGCCGCGCGCCGCCTCCCCGGCCGCGCCGCGCCGCACCGGCGCATAGATAGAGCCCGCCGTCGAGCCCCGCCCGAGCGCGAGCGGCGCGTCGTACGCCGTGTCGCCCTCGTCGTCGCCGCCGTGGAACCCGGAGTCGAGGCCCTGCGAGCGGTTGAAGAGGCGCGCGTCAAAGAGCGCTTCGCCCGTAAGCGGCGCGGGCCGCGCGATGCCGAGCGCGACTTTCTCGGTGATGTCGCGGTCGTCGTCGTCGTCAGGCGCGCCGCCGGCGGGTGGCGGACGAGCGGCGCGGCCCATCTGCTGCAGGCGGTACTGCCGCCGGCGCTCGCGCTCGCGCTCGCGCCGGATGGCTTCGCGGCGAGCGAGCGCCGCCGCGGCCGCCGACGCGTCCGACCCGGCGTCCGAGAACCCCGACGAGTCGGATCCCGACGGCGACGGCGAGCGCGACCGCGACCGAGACCGCGAAGCGTCCGAGGAAGGGGACGACGAACGGGAAGATGGACCGGCGGCGCGAGTGGTCATCCGGCCGCGCGGCGCCGTCGTTGCCTTCCGTGAATCGTCGCTTGCGTCGGAACTGGAGGCATAGTTGGCCACAGCGGCCTTTGCTGTCGAGGACGCCGCCGCAGCGGCGGTGGTTGGGGGCGGCGGGGACGCCGAGGTCGGCGCCGCGGACACGATGCCGGCACGCTGCTCGCGGGCCTTCTGCGCCAACTCTCGCAGCCGGTCTTCGCGGTCCTGCTGCTCCTTCTTGGCGAGCCGCGCCGCCAGCTCGGCCCGGGCGCGGACTTCTTGGCGAGCCTGGCGGTCGGCAGCCTGCAGCGCGTCACTGAGCTCGGCGAAGTGGTTGGACACGGCCGGCGCGTCGCTGTCGCCGCGGCCGTCGGCCGCGAGCCGCTTGTCCAGCGCAATCGTGTAGCCCTTGGGGTTTTTCCAGCGCGAGATGGACGGCGGGATACGCCACGCCGCCATCGCCTCTTTGCTGATCTTGCGCGCCGGCGCATGGAGCACCGGCGCCGGCGCCTCCGTCGCGGTTGCGCGGACCGGGGCCTTGAGCTTGGTGCGGGAGGGCGCCATCGGATCGAGCGGCGCCGCGACGAGGCGGACGACGCGGTCGACGCCAGCGCCATCGGCGGGCGTGTACCGCACAAAGGCCGACGCGTCCGTGCCCGTGTGGCCGCTCGCGCGCTGCGCATGCAGCGGCCGCGCCCGCGCCGTCGCCTCCTGCGTGAACTTCTCCAAGGCCGCGCGGGTCCGCGCGGTCGTCTCGGCGACGGCCGCGGCGCTCGGGCGCAGCGGCCGCGCCTCGGACGCGTCCGCCGGCACGAGCGCGCCATAGCCCTGTAACGATGGAGCGGCGATCGCCGACGACGATTTCCGAGTCAACGCATGGCTCGACGATGCCGCGGCGGCGTCGTCATCGTCATCGCTGAGCTGGGCCCACCGCGAAGCCGCGGCCGAGTTCGACCCCTTGCGGGGTTTGGGCAGCGCGGTGCTGAGCGACATGGCGATAGGCAGCGGCACCGTGCCGATGCGAAACCCCCGGGCGGATACCGAATCAGAGACGGTGGATCTTGGCGAGAGGAACAGGGCCTAAAGGGGGGTGTTGATCAAATGGGTCAGAACGGTAGCGTCATGGACACGGAGATGGGGAAGTTGAAGTCTGGGGTCTGAAAGTGCTCGACGGATGGCTCTTGCTGTTGGAGGTATCATGCTCGAGAGGAACGGATCAAGCAGGAAACAGAACGACGGTTTGATCGTCACATCATATGAATGGCCACATCGATGAATGATCAGTGATGGGCATCGCGACCGCACGTGGGCGGATGACAGTTCTTTGAGGCGTGATACATGAGGTGAGATAGAGGCTGGGGTGTCGACCATGTGGCGGTGTGTACCCATCGGAGTGGACCGGCGACGCAAGCCCCACCCTGGCGGTCGGAGCCTGGTCGCCCGCGCCCCGGAAGGCAGTTCCCCCCTCACGGCGCCACGCCGTGCCCATGCGCTCTCTCACGACCGGTTCGGCACATCAACGGCCGCCAATGGGTCATGGGCCGGCAATTGCTTGCATGATGTGGGCATCAACCGCGATCAGCCATCACAGTATGCTCAAAGGGCACCATGACAGACCCATGACGCATGCATACGATACATATTATTTCTAGGCTTACTGGAGGAAGTTGCGGTAGAAGGGGTTGTTCGTCTCTTCGACGTACGGATAGCGCAGGTCGGAAAGGAACTTGTTAAAGTTGCCAGCGCTCGCCGGCGGGACCTGGATGCCCGCCATCACCTTTCCGACGTCGCCGCCGTAGTTGCGGTAATGGAAGAGCGAGATGTTCCAGCCACCGGGGGCCATCAATTGCTGCAGGAAATGGTTGAGGGCGCCGGGGCGCTCGGGGAATGAGAAGCGAAAGACCCGCTCGTCGGGCACGACACGGCGCCCGCCGACCAGGTACCGCGCATGGGCCTTAGCGAACTCGTTCTCGCTCGCGTCGAGCGCCTCCATCTCGTTCTGCTCGAGCTGGGCAAAGATCGACCGCAACTCCGCGTCGCGGTCTTTGACGACGAACGACATAAAGATGTGCGCGCGGTCCGAGTCGCCGTAGCGATAGCTGAATTCCGTCACGGGCCGCGGAGCGATGATGTCGTGCAAGCGCAGGAACGAGCCCGGCTTCTCCGGGATCACGACGTTGATGAGCGCCTCGCGGTTCTCGCCGAGCCCGGCGCGCTCCGCGACAAAGCGGAGCCGCTCAAAGCTCATGTTGGCACCCGACGCGATCACGACGCACTTCTTGTTGGTCAAGCCGCGCATCTGCAGGTACTTCTTGCAGCCGGCCGTTGCGAGCGCGCCCGAGGGCTCGACAATGCCGCGGGTATCCTCAAAAATGTCCTTGATGGCGGCACACGTCTCGTCCGTGTTGACGAGAATCGTCTCGTCGAGGTACTGCTGGCACAAGCGGTACGTCTCGCTGCCGACGCGACGAACGGCCGTGCCGTCGGCAAACAGGCCGACCTGGCGGAGCGTCGTGGGCGCGCCGCAGCGCAGGGCCTGGGTCATGGAGTCGGCGTCATAGGTCTCCACGCCGATGATGCGCACGTGCGGCGCAATGCGTTTCACGTAGGCGCCGATCCCCGCGGCGATACCGCCGCCGCCGATGGGCACAAAGATGGCAAACAGGTCGCGCACCTCCGTTTGCCGCAGAATCTCGACGCCGATCGTGCCTTGGCCTGCGATCACGTACGGGTCGTCGAACGGGGGGATGTTGACGAGACCCTGCTCGGTGGAGAGTCGCGCGCACTCGGCCTTCGCCTCGTCGAAATCGGCGCCGTGCAGAACGACGGTGGCGCCGAGCCGCTCGACGTTCATGTACTTGATGGGCGGCGTCGCGACGGGCATCACGATGGTTGCGCGCATGCCCATCTCGCGCGCCGACAGCGCCACGCCCTGCGCGTGGTTGCCCGCTGAGCACGCCACGACGCCCTTCGCGCGCTCCGAAGGGGCCAGGTGCTGCATGCGGTTGTACGCGCCGCGGCACTTGAATGAGAACACGGACTGCAGATCCTCGCGCTTGATGAGGATTGTGTTGCGCAGGCGTGCCGAAAGCAGACGGGCCGCGCTGAGCGGGCTCTCCTTGGCGACGTCGTAGACGCGCGCCATGAGGATGAGCTTGAGGTAGTCGGGCTCGATCGTCTGGCGCGTGCGCGCCGAGTACGCGTGCGCCGGGTTGTACTGCATCTGGTCGGCCTCGGTGGGCGCCTCGTCGGTCGCATTCGTCGCCACGGACGTCGGGTATGGGTCGGCGCCGGGCAGCGGCGCAGCCGGCACGATCCGGTGCGGGTTCACCAGTAGCGTCTCCTTGGGCATCTGATGCGCCGCGGCGCCGCTGTCCAGGACAGAAAAGAAGGTCTGCGGGCGGTCCGGCGTCGCCTGAACGGACCCAGCGGCCGACCCGCCCGCGGACGGGAATGCGGGCGCCGTGCTGGCCATCGGCCGGCGCGCCGTAGGCCCTTCGTTCTCCAGCTCGAGCGTCGTCGGCCCGGCGAGCGCTTCGGAGTGCGGGCGCGACAGATCGCTCGCCTTCTCGGCGGCTTCCTCGCTGGTCGCGGCCCAGCTCGTGTGCTCGGCGCCGCTCCGGTCGGACGCCGGGCTGCCCGACGGCGTGCCCTCGACCACGAGGCCTTCAGGCGGGCGCGCCACGGCTTCCCGGTACTCGGGATTGAGCATCTGGCTCGGTGGGATGTCCATGACGGCCTTGTTCACTCGCACGCGCAAGCTCACTCGCTCTGAAAGTCGAACGAACGTCTACAAGGCTGTTTGAAGACAATACGTTACGGAGGTGACGGGAACACACGGCGATAGGGTATTTAATACGCCAGAAGTGGTGTGTCCTAAGGTCGCAAGGTGCTTGATGGATGCTGATGGGGATTGACGATGGGATGCATGCGTGCCATGCATACCTGTAGGCCTCTCTCGTATCACTCAGCCATCGCATCCCTCGATAAAGAAGCACCCCTTCGATCAAACTCCGACTTGTTGCACCACGCAAAGCCCAGCTGATGACCCGACGATCCGTCTCGCGCCACACTGACGCGGCGCGGCGGCGGCGGACCCGCGCCAGCGGTAAGGGCGTCCACGGCAAGGGCTGACGCCGACAGCGGCACCAGCGGCTTCTCTCGCCCGGCCGCGGCTCCGACCCGAACATGCGGTGTGACTGGGCCAACGCCACACGCCTTCCTGCTGGCGAGGCACACGGCCCATGACCGCTAGGGGGGCACGGCTGCGCCTCCTACGGGCTCGCCGGCCCTCCCATGTCTTGCAGCCGCAGCGGCGCCACATCTTTGGCGCAGCGGCGCTTCCACGACGAGGGAAGAGCGAAGGGGGGGACCCCATATTTCAGAATCGCCACCCTTTCGCCCCGTTGTATATTCCTTCTGGGATATTCGTATATTCCTTGAATCTTCTGTACGTCCAACCCATTATTTTGTTGGCACATACACCCCATCCATGGTAACTATCGAAGGTTCTTACACTCGTCCTGCAAAATTAAGCAAGCATTCGAAATACTCGACATGTCGATGTTGAAACCGCCATAAAAGAGATGTTCGATCTGGAATTCCATCATTTATATTTATATACGGTCGCTCATTAACTGACCCAATACGCTCACCATACGTCCATCCTCGGTGGTGCCCCTCAGGAGTCTCCCGCCGAGGCAGACGCGCATTCGGTTCAGTGTCGGATGACTTTGCCGACCTTGGGCTGCCACCTGGTTGGCTTCGGGTTGCGGCACAGCGCCATCGGTCGGTCCGGTACGGCCAGACAGCGTCGGAGGTTCAACGCGGCATTAAGAATGCGGTTCACCAAGTTGCCGATGGTGGCATCTCCAACCACGTAACATGGTCTTAGTGTTCTGAAGTGTCGGGATCGTTCCTTGCCCAGGAGTCGCTCGAAGGCATCAACTCGTACTTCAGCCGGACTCTGAGTGACGGGGCCGGTCTCTAGTTGGGGGGGGGGGGGGGGGGGGGGGGGGGGGGGGGGGGGGGGGGGGGGGGCGGCGGTCACGGCGGGACTGGGAGCCGACTTGAACCGGCGTCAAATATCACCCTACCTGGTGGGGTTTCGAGCCTTTTCTTTTGTATGTAGGGAAGTCCTGAGGGGAGAGGCGGGTCGACGGAAAACAGTTTGTCACGGTTGTACCAGAAGGGATCCTCCGGGACACTGCATGGAGTATTTGCCGGACCCGGAATTTCCTTTAGGGGTAGTTTGATGCCGGAAAATGGGGACTTTGCAACGAGCTCCTCAAAAGGACCACGAGACTTCTCAAACTGCTGAAGGTTTTGGTCCCGAGCTTTTAAAAAATCATGTGACAAGTCCTGCGGAGATTTCACCTCTTTGAATACATGAGTAGGGTAACGATCACCCTTAAAACTGAATGCTTCCCGCACATCTCTGTGATGTTTCCCAGAGGCATTCCCTCTGCGATTCATCGAAGCGGAAGCGGAGAGCATGGCTTGTAGCTCAAACTCGGGTATGGTATCCTGAGTCCAGATATTCAATACTCCCAAAATGTGTTGAGCTTTCGGTTCCGTTTTACGATCGTTGACAAACTTTTTAATTTCCTCGATCAGATTGCCAGGCGAAGAGGACTCGTTGATGAGAAGCACAGTTTCGATATACGCCTTATATGTTGACATATATTCAGCCAGTTGATTGAATCGGTCCAGCCTTCTTGTATCGGATGGTCGCTGCTGCTTTGTCTCTCGATTAGGGGTCTTATTGTTCTCTGAGGATGCGAAATCTGGTCTAAAATCTGGTCCTCCGGCCTCGAGATAATTAAGATACAGCCAAATGGCCATACAGTCAAGCGCGAGGTCCTGTAGTCTCAGATCGATTTGGTGAACATTGAACAAGGGTATCAACACATCCTGCAACCTCGTGGCATATTCCGCCGCAGAATTGACAAGAGACACTCGGAAACGGTCTGGGGGCGTCTCAAAATAGTTCAGCAAGGCCGTGTTGATAATGATCAAGTGCGGTAAGTTACGACCGTGATGGGTTCCGCGCGGAAATCGTATGGGTGCTTTGTAAAGCTCATTCAAAACAGTCTCGAATGATGCCATGAGATTCAACTTTGCAAGTACCTCATCAAATCCACATTGAACGTTTTTCAATTGGCTCAGGTCAGGAGATTTGAAAAGGTTAGATCGTGGAAGTGAAATTCTGGCGCTTCCAGGTCTTTTCCGACCGCGGTCAGCCAACTTGGCCTCAGGTGTCATAGAGAGCGGATGAGAAGAACTAGACTGTCCGGCCACGTCCGATGGGTTCGGCGATGAATACTGTCTGGTTGTGGTGTCTAACTCCGTATTGTCAGCAACATCTGGTGTACGCAGGCCGGTAGCTAACCAATCGACCTCCGAGCCAGGAATATTCCATGGATTAACCAGTAGCCCACTGAGACCGTCTAACTGATTCGGAGGGCCGCCCTGAGGATACAGCGGGTCACCTGAGTGTCCGGCAAATGTGGCCTGGTGGTGCGCCGATGTAGAAGGATTGAAACGACTATCAAGCAAACGAGGATCAATGTGTGTCAGGGGGGAAGGATGTTGCGACTGCGGGTTTTGAGAATGCATAAATCCGCTTTGGTCTACGGCAAATGTGATCTCCTGGTTCGACCCTGAATGACGAGCTTTTTTAGGCCGAAGTCCATCATCCGGCTGATCAGACTGATGAGGCGATCTTTTTTCTCCGGTAGGTATTGCTGTGACGACTACGCAGAAGAAAAGAGCGTGAAGTAATAAGGGCAACAGCCCTTCGTGGCCCCGTATGAACATCAGCATGATGGCACGACTGATGCCGGACAGGCGGATGCCGGGCGGCAGGTTGAGAGATGGGGTGAGCTGAGAGACGTGCGTAGAAGACGGACCGGCGCGCCCGCGGGAATAATGAACAAGGTCGACGAGGGTCACCGGGACACCGAGACACCGGAGCAATACGCGTGGTAGGGTGCATCCACGGATAGGCTGGAGCGACGGAAACAACGAAACGAGGGCACAGCATGGCTTTGGAGCATCGACTATGCCAGTCTCGGCCCGCCGATGACCATGTTGCTGAGGGGACATTCCATTTATTATGCTGTTCAGTCGTCCATGTGCTGCCTTATATACCAGTGATGGCTAAGCCATGCTGGGCAGTACTCGGCGGCTCGTGCGGACGAGGCGGCTGCATGAGCCTTACTCACCAGACCTGTCAACCCTAGCTCCGACATAGGGGTCTTTGCAAGAACAGGAAAAGCCGATAATCATTTTGGCCCATATGCTTCGACATCACGTTTGCTCCACGCATCGCCGGATGCACAACGTGTCGTCGAGTCACCCGGCCACAGACCGCCAAGCGACGGGGGGCATGCGAGCCCTTCGACGCGCCACAACGCGCGGCATCGGGCACGAACCCAGCAGGAGGCAGGAACCCTGGGCTCCCCCCCGAGAAGGCTTGCTGTTCATTAACGTGAGGCCATATCGGCGCGGTCGAGCGAGGACGAGGTGCGCCGCTCGCGAATCCTCGCGGAGGCCGCGAAGGGCCGTACTCCGCTCTCGATCGCCCATCGGCTCTCCAGCGGAATCCAGCATGCTGACCGCATTCACATGTTCCATCTGGGCGACCGCGCCGACGACCGGCCACCCCGGTCGGCAGAACGCGGGTGTATGCCCAGACGCATGCGGTCCTGAAACCCGGTCAGCGCCGGCGCCAGGGGACTGCGGTTCGTGGATTGCTATGGTAATAAGATAACCACAGCAAGTGTGTGAATCGCGACCTTCATGCCGCGTTGAACCTCCGACGCTGCCTGACTGTACCCGTCAGACCGACAACGCTGTGCCGCAACTCTGGGCGAAATCTGCTGCGGCCCAAGGTCGGCAAGCTCATCCGGAGATGAACCAAATGCGCTACTGCCTCCGTGGGGGCACCACGGAGGGGATGGCGAGCGCGGTAGGTAAGGTTGAGCGAGCCGTTAAAAACAAATCTCTGTCGGAGACATCGCGAGCGTTCGGGAGGTGACACTTCGATGAGGCGACCCTTTGATCGCGGAGGCCAGCCGGGAGGCGGCCGGGGTGGCGGTCCCGCCCCTCGAGCTGAACGCCACCGCCCCCGTCTCCCTATTGCCCAGAGCGACGGCGGCGCGCGTCAGCGCGACGGCACGTCCATGAGGCGCGGGAAGGGCGTCGCCACTCGCCCTTGCGGCACCGTTCGATCGCGCCAGCGTTGTTGAACGCGGCGACAAGGGTATAAAAACGTTGGGCGCCCGCGCCGCGTCATCGCACGGCCTCGCGCATCGTTTCTTCATGCGCGGCACGTGGACGCCGTGTGATGGCATGAGCAGGCGATTTCGCATCGGCTGATCGTCGTCACCACGTGCTTTGCTCTCGAGACCCCGATCGATTCATACCACGGTTTTCCTTTTTTTTTTT